>PVJC01001151.1:0-100078 GCA_004026665.1 Murina feae | reverse complement strand
AAAAAAAAAAAAAATCCAAAACAGTAATTCAAAAAGACATATGCACCCCTATGTTCATTGCAGCATTTTAACAATAGCCAAGATATGGAAGCAACAGAAGTGTCCATCAATAGATGATTGGATGAAGAGGATGTGGCACATGTACACAATGCCATATTACTCAGCCAAAATAAGAATGAAATCTGTTCAGGGAGTGTTGCTCAGTGATTAAACATCACCCTGTGAACCAGGTCCTGGTTTGATTCCCTGTCAGGGCACAGGCCAGGTTGTGAACTTCATCGCCAGGAGAGGTTGTGCATCAGTGATTCGCTCTCATTGTTGATGTTTCTCTCTCTCTCTCCCTCTCTGAAATCAACAAAATTTTATATATTTTTAAAAAATCAGTTGTCCATAAATGTAAAGGTTTATTTCTGGACTTTCAGTTCTGTTCCAATTATTTGTATGTTTATCCTTGATCAGCTGCCTCCTGCACGCCCCATACTGGGGATAGAGCCTGCAACCCGGGCATGTGCCCTTGACCGGAATCGATCCCGGGACCCTTCAGTCCACAGGTTGACGCTCTATCCACTGAGCCAAACCAGCTAGGGCTCATTTTGCTTTTAAATAAAATTATTAGGAAGGAATTGTTTCCAACTTGCTTCTTCCTGAGACAGTGAGTGAAATCCATAGTTAGTAATACTGAGTGTATAAAGCCTGCTTAGGGCAAAACTCATGTTAACAAGTTATATCTTCAGTCTAACTCCTTTTGATGCCAGAAGTAGCGTTTGGCAGACTCCTTCATGGGACAGCTATCCAGCCTGTCTTCACTGCTTTGGTGTAGAGGTCTCAGTGTGTGGTTCCTGGACTAGCGGCATAAGCATCACCTGGGAACTTGTAAGACAGAATTCTGGATCCACCCCAGTCTATTGGATTAGAAATCCTGTGTTGAATCCCAGCAGTCGGTGTTTTAACAAGATTTCCAGTGATTCTGATGCATGCTTACCGCCCAATTCAGATGTTGGAGCTGGGAAGCTGCCTAGTGGCCTTCGACACCGTAATGCATCTAACTAGGAAAGGGTTGGTGGCCTCCAAAACTGGAAGAGGGCAAGAGGTTGGGCCATTCCAGATGCTTGCTTTGAGGGGACAGAGAGCATTGAGGCTGGCTTTAAAATTCATCTTTGTATTGATTGTTTGGAGAGAGTACTGTCAATCAACAATATCCAAAAGAACTTTTCAGCAGCCATAGAAATGTCTGTACTTGTGCGATCCGATATGGTAGGCGCCAGCTACATGCGGCTCTTAGTCACTTAAAGTGTGATTAGTGTAAATGAGGAATTTTAATTATATTTAATTGTAATTTAAATCACCACATAGGGCTAGTGGTTACTATATTGGACAGCGTAACTCTAGCTCCTGCTATCTCTGAAGGACCACTCTGTTAAGACAGGCTGGTTGCAAATCAAAGCCTGTGATTCAGGGCTGGCCATGATTAGCCACTTTAAGGGAACACCTACCAAGAAGAATATAATTTCCCAAATTGTCAATGTTTTAAACCTGGGAGACTAAAGAGTGGGTGCAAGCACTACGATTTCAAAGGTTTTTAAAATTATTGTTATATTCAGTAACTGAGCATAAATAGCATGCTGCTGAATTGGGCTGTAATTCTAGGGAGAGTCAGTGACCACAAACCACAAAGGTAAAGATTAGAATTTAATTTAAACCTGGTGATTATATAGGACTTGGAGGGCCTGGGTTTAGGATGACAGTAGTAGCAAAAAGAAGAGAAAGGAGAGAAAAGATTACTATGGGAAAGAAAATGGAAACTGTCCCACTCATGGAGAATGCCTTGTCATCTGAAATTATTTTTAGGTTTCTGAGTTTTAAACAATCTTTCTGGGGCTATTTTTAATCTTAGGGTCTCCAAATCTTAAATTTGGAGATCAGTCTCATGCTGCTGTCTGGGCTGAAAGAAGTATCTCAGCATCACATTTCAAAACAAAAGGCCAACTCAATCAGCTTTAATGGAGGCAGTTTGCAAAAGCTAAGGCTTTGAGGAAGTGGGAACAGGGATGTCAGTGCTGCCATTGTCAAACTTAAGTCCTTTCAAATATGGATTTGGCTCTTTGCTTGTTTCCTCCCTCTATGAATAACTATGTTCATTGAAAAAAAATTAAAAATATATACAAGCAAAGAAAGGGGAGATCATCAGTAATCCCATCACTTATTGGTAAATTTCCTTTCAAGCTCTTTAAATGCCTCTCTCTCTCTCTCTCTCTCTGTGTGTGTGTGTGTGTGTGTGTGTATTAGAGGCCTGGTGCACAAAATTCATGTGAGGGAGCGGGGTGTGGGGGAGGTCCCTCAGCCTGGCCTGTGCCCTCTTGCAGTCTGGGAGCCCTTGGGGGATGTCCAACTGATGCAGAAGTGGGAGAGGCTCCCGCCGCCACCACTACACTCACCAGCTGTAAGCCTGGCTTCTGGCTGAGTGGCACTCCCCCAGTGGGAGCACACTGACCACCAGGGGGCAGCTCCTGCATTGAGCATCTGCTCCCTGGTGGTCAGTGCACGTCATAGCAACTGGTCGTTCTGCCATTCGGTCGATTTACATATTAGTCTTTTATTATATAGGATAGGATATATGGGATAATTCTATATTTACCATACATATAACTTGCTTTTTATTAACAATATGTCAGTACATATATATCTGCATTATCACTTATGAATCTGCTATAATTTTTTTAACTAGCCCCCCTAATTTTCAATAATTTGTTATAAGCATTACCCAGAATATCCTACCATACATTGTTGTTGTTTTTAAATATATTTTATTGATTTTTTACAGAGAGGAAGGGAGAGGAATAGAGAGTTAGAAACATTGATCAGCTGCCTCCTGCACACCCCCTACTGGGGATGTACCCAAAATCAAGGTACATGCCCTTGACCGGAATTGAACCTGGGACCCTTCAGTCCGCAGGCTGACGCTCTATCCACTGAGCCAAACCAGTCAGGGCTCTACCATATATTGTGTGCCATTATCTAATTATTTCCTTAAAATAAACTCCCAGGAGTAAAATAGATGGATTAAAGGTATATACATATTAAGGCTTTTTATAAACCTATAAAAAATTGCCTATCATCTGTAAAAGTTGAGTTAGCTGGTCCCTTCTATGTTCTAAGGATAACTGTTCTAGTCTATAAAATGTAGCCGTTTTTTTAAAAATCACAATCCTAAACTGAGGGCCTTCCCGTTCTCGCCCAGAGGAGCCACTCCCACTGTTTCCAGGTGTGTGGCCAGAGCAGCCCTAATGCTAAGAGCATTCTGTCCCGATGTCTCATTCTCATGTATGCACTCTTTTCTCTTCCAGAGTGAATTAGACGTATCCTTTTTCAATGCCATGAGTCAAGCTTTCCACAATATTTGGCAAAACACAGGCTAGTTTTTATCAGGTAAGTGCCATGGGTAGAAAAACAATTAGGCAGAACCTAGAATCCAAAATGCTAGTCATCAGTGACCAGAACATGAAAGCCAGAGGTACAGCTGCTTTGCAAAAATACCCGCCTTTTTTGCAGAGACAGTTCTTAAGATTTTTGTATGTTTCAGACAAGGCAGTCTGTGGTAGTAGTTATAATAAGTATTACATATGAATTTAACTTACTTCAAGTATACAGGATAGACCTTTTTTGAATTAAGTAACGCTGGCAGAAAGTGCTTGGTCCTTGTAGAGACAAGGGATTTTCATGGCTCCAGGTATAAATCTCCAGAAATTTTCCATATGGTCAGAATAAGGCTTTCAGGGGTGATAAACCAGAGGGTTAAAGAAATTGCCTGGCTCATCTTCATTTCCTTTTATAGCAGAGAATGCTCTTCTTTTCTTCTCTTCTCCCTTTTATTTTTTCTAAATTTATCTTTATTATTGAAAGTATTACATATGTCCCTTGTTTTTCCCCATTGATGCCCCCTTAATACCATATCAGCCTCCCTCCCCCCACCCAAGGCCTTCCCCACACTATTGTCTGTGTCCATGGTTATGCATATATTCATATAAGTTCTTTGGTTAATCTCTCCCTATCCCCCCACCTGCCCCAGTCTTCCCTCTGAGATGCCACAGTCTGTTCCATGCTTCTATATCTCTGGATCTATTTTGTTCATCAGTTTGTTTTGTTCATCAGATTCTTCTCCCTTTTAAATCAAAGTATCCAAGGCCCCAACAACAAGCATGATTTGCTTAGAATACTGCAGGCCTTCAGACTATGGCAGGAGCCCACTAGGTATGTGTGAGTGCTCTGGAGGGAAATTGACTTCCAAAAATTTGCTTACCACCGGAAAGCAATAATAAAAGAGTCCTTTGAGAAAACATCAGGCTTGAATCTAAAATAGTTACACTAATTATAACAAATAGATATTAATTATAACAAGCTTATGCATATGTTGTTGGTATACATACATTTAGACACGTATGCCCAGAGTCAGGATATTCTGAAGAAATAGCCATTTACCTTTAACTGGTGATAGAAAATGTCATCATGTTGATAAACTTCATTTGCAGGCTGTATTTGGAAGCCTCTTTAAATTAACTGGGGAAATCTGCATGCCCTCTAACGGCGAGTGACCCAAATCTAGGAGACCTGAGACTACGCTGGATATTAGCATGTAACATTTCCATTCTAACTAAGCCCTTTAAAGCAATTCAAAATAAATCTCTTCCTCCTTTTACAGGGGAACAAGAAATTGCCTTTTTACTTCAAGGAAGATAGTGAAAGCTGATAGACTCTTCCCTGGGAATACAGAACCCAAGTTCCACTTTTGATCCTACCACCAATTGGCTGTATGTTGGCCAAGTCACACAACCTCTCATCTCAAAATGATAGAATTAGACTAGAAGAGCTTTAAAGTCTTCAGCCTTAATATTTGATGTTGCTATGACTGTAGGTAACTGAGCTGAGTTACCTTACACCTGGAATAGGAGAGGAGAGTCCTACAAGGTTAGATATTCAGAGAATTAAAGTGAATCAGATGTAACAGGATATGTAGTACAGTTGGCCTAGTTGTGTTGATGTGTCTTACATGCTGACTAGATGTTGATTAGAAGTAGAGATGGGTTTGTCTTTGGGTCCCTCTGGTGAATAGCAAAGGTCCATGTAATGAGCTCCAGCATTTTCGTTTGAATTTAATTTCCACACTAAGGCACACAACTTGTATCTTTCCTCTCATTTTACTTGGTTTAATTTTTGCCTTCTCTTCCTCTCTGACCTAATTACTTATTTACTGTCCTAAGGAGTTATTGAGGCATATCCATCTGACAGATTAGTAATTTTGCATCTTTTAGAGAAGAAAACTAAATCTCTCAAGTGTACGTCTTTGCTGCAGACATCATTTCCTGGGGATCTCCGGTAATCTAAAAGTGGAGCAGGCTGCGGGCCAGGCAACGCCTGGGGCACTGTCTCCTATGACTTTTTTTTTAACATGTTTTTACTGATTTCAGAGAGGAAGCAAAAGGGAGAGAGAGATAGAAACATCGTTGATGAGAGAGAATCATTGATTGGCTGCCTCCTGCATGCCCCACACGGGGATCGAGCCCCCAACCCTGGCATGTACCCTGATTGGGAATTGAACCTTGACTTCCTGGTTCATAGGTCGACGCTCAATCACTGAGCAACACAGGCCAGGCTTCTATTGGCATTCTTAAAGGGTTTTCACCCTCAGCCATCTGAAAAAAAAAATCAAATTAAAAATCCACAACTCTACTCTGTCTCGTCCATAGCTCTTTTTAACTATCAAATGTGCAGGGAGTACTGCTACACACCCGTTTCCTAACAGGAAGACCAGGGATCCTTGTAGAGATGAGTCCTGTTTCCTGCTCTCTGTGTAGGCCATAGATGATCTGTGTCACCGTTCTGGTCACTAACCAGGGACCTGCTGGAGCAGTGAGCACTGTTGAGGTCTATTTGTACCAGGAAAACTTCCTTAGTTCTTGAAAGGTTGGAAATAGACAACTGATACCGTTACAATTTGGGCTGGTTCTTCCCACACTCAGAGCACATGATTTTATGTACACTCAGGCTTAAGGAAGCCTTTCTTGTCAACCCAGAGCAACAGACACGATTTAGGCTGTTTTATGCAGCAGTTGGAGGATGGGAAGTCAGAACCTCAGGGAATTCCCAGAAAGTCCTTTACTTGCAGTCTTTTTCCCCAGAAGCTTTACTGCCCTGAAACCTTTTAAGAAGTGGGGGCAGATTTCCAGAGTCTGCACAATTAGAGTTTGAGAAATAAAATGCATCATTTACATTTCTCCTTAGTATGGGTTTGTTCTACTTCACAGGGCAGGACAGATGGGATTTAAAAAAAGAAACAGCTGCCCTGGCTGTCATGGCTCAGTGGCCAGAATGTCAACCTACACACTGGAGGGTCTCCAGTTTGATTTCTGGTTAAGTTGCAGGTCTGATCCCTGACCCTGGTCAGGCAACCAATCGATGTGTCTCTCCCACATCAATGTTTCTTTCCCTCTCCCTCTCCCCCCCCCCTTCTCTCTCTTCTCCCTCCTCCCTTCCACTCTCTCTGAAATCAATGGAATGGAAAAAAATCCTCACTCCTTGGGTGAGGATTTAAAAGAAACAACCTAAGCACCAAAATCAGGACAGAAATTGACTTACTGAAAACCCTTCTACTAAGTGGAAACTCTGTAGTAGCCGTGTCTGGTGAGGCAGACTGCACCCTTGGGACCAAGCACACCAATGACCTAAGGCATTTACATGCCATGAGTAAACTCGTGTGTACTCTTCACATTCCACTCCACCTCTGGGTGAAATGATGCCTCAGGATCCATGAGGCCCTGCTTCTACAAGGAAAGTGTGCCCCGTTACATGCTTTGGTAGACGTATTTAAGACTTCAAATTCCATGAATTAAGATAGTTTTTTGGTCAATAAATAAAAATTAAAAAAATTTTTTTGAAGATGCTTTTTAGGAACCAACTGATGAGCTTCCCAAAATGGGCTCCACTCTGGAGCCCCAGGTTTGCTGAATTCTTCAGACAACTTGTAATTCAAAGGAGCTGTCCCTACCCCCTTCTGCTAAATAGTCAAGGGATGGCACCAGTGCACAGTGCTGTGTGGGAGATGCCCAGCTTCTCCATTCTGCACACCTACTCTATGTGCAAAGGTACAGAAAACCTTTAACAGCCTTTTGGCATTTATGCCTTTAAAGAGGCTTAAAGACTTGGCTTATTTTAGCCAGGATGGAGTACATCAGTCCTGCCTTTAGACCTGATCAACTAGAGTCTTTTTCCTGGGTCCCTACTCTAGTTCTTCTTCAGTACCATCCCTCTCCATGGGGTGAGGGTGCTTACCGAGAGCTGTCAGAGCTGGGTGGGGCCCCAGAATTTACTGAGTACCCAGACAGCCCAGAACTGCTGCTAGGGCAGGTGCAGGCCTCTTCTCCCACCCCAGGACTGTGGGCAGGAATGATGGCAGCTGGGATGGTAACTGTGGTAACCCCCACACACTGCATGGGGAGAAAAGCAGGGAACAGGCTGGGTCCCTACTTGTATTCTTGTGTCCCCCAAATATAGGGTATACCTAGAAGCCAGAATGTTTTAATTGAAAAATATCTGAAGAAAAATCTGTAGAACATTCATTATGAGCTGTTTTTATTTTATAAGTCCTTAAAGCCCAAAAGCCTGAGCAGTTAATTCCAGAACCTTACGCTCATGTGGGTAATGTGAAAGTACCCTGATTCATGCCCTCTTTATCGTAGTTGAGGGTGGGGAGTAGGAAGGGTCTCCATCCTGCTTGCACTGCCCGCGACTCAGGCAGTTACAGACCATGGTGCTCACTGGAGAAACAGACGCACCAGGTAATGGAATTCATGCGCCTCCAAGGTCGGCAGTCAGGCCCTGATCACTGCCCACGTGGGGCATCTCATTCCTTCACTGCTGTCCTAAAATCCCAAACACTTGTAGAGATCCAGAAACCAGAATAGGGCTTCTCCAAGTTGGAGATGATTTAAGCCGAACTTAATGAGAAGTCACAAAGTACTTGTTCAACTAGGGGCTATGGAAATACTGGCAAGAGGAACAAAGAAATCCCCCCGTGAGCCATTCTACACTGAGGTAGCAGCTTCTAAGTGAACTGAATTTTTGTGTTGTCCAGAAAGTTACAATAATTAAGTCATTACGAAAGGATTTTTGAGGTGTGATGGAGCCTACATCAGGAATGACTTGGTAATATCAGAAAGGAGTAAAGTGGCTCCCTCTCCCTGAAGGTTACTTTTAGTCAGAGGACTTGAGTACGTTAAAGTTGGAAGAAAACTTCAGAATCATCAGGTTAAGACCTCACGTTTTAGATGAAGAGGCTGAGGTCCTGAGAGGGTCTGTGACATGCGTCCCAATCCATAGAGCGACTTTGGGGCACAGCTGGTATTCCAAGGTGCTTGACTCCAGGGCTACCAGTTAGATATAAGATTTTTTAAAAATTCATAATAAAAATCTATTTACCTGGAATAGATTATGGCGATCCAGTCACTACCAAAACACTTTAAACACCATGCTGTCTTGTTGTTGTCAAGGCTTTTTTCTAAATTAGGGAAGACGTTTTAGAGAAATAGTAGTCTCTGGGTGGAGGACTCGAAATGAAGAAAAATCTCGAGAGTATCTGAATGTCTTGATATGAAGTGGGGTTCACGTTCACAGATGGCTAAGCATCTCTTCCTTTTGGAAGCAGGTAAATTGAAAGCTGGGCTGGAAGGGGTGAGAGCTGGCCCTGGGCTTGAGGGAATGTGTGCAGCCCTTGCCGTGTTCAGAGGGGCGGGCGGGCACTGAGCCGAGGGCCAGCACCCTCCCAGCAGGTCTCCCCGAGCTGCCAGGAGTGGGGAGTCTCAGCCTAGGGAAGTCTCAGCTTTATGAGCGTCAGTCCCCAAGAGTCTGCCAGGAAAGGGATGTGGATGTTCCAGATTAAACGGCTGCCCTCCAGGCTTTTTGGGCTCTCACTAGCCTTAGCCATCTATTTCCTTTAAATGTGCTAAGTCCTTGAGGTGTCATGTCCAACTGCTGCTCTTCCTCCCCAAGTCCCTCTGCCCTCTCCCCTCCTTCTCCCCCGGAATAGTGACAGCAAGTCATGAGAAGCAACAGGTAGGAAAAAATACAAGACAAATGACGGGCTTATTTGATTCAGCACTGACTTTCATATTTAGGTAATTTTACATAAGTCGACATAAACTTTTAAAAAATTACACCTGGATGTTTTGTTGCTCTCAGAGTTGGAATGGGTCTTTAAAGCAAACCTACTTTTTAAAAACGATATATTCCTGTTTTGTGGTCTAATTAATGAGAGACAATACTAAGCCGTAAGTGAACAGAGGACTGTATTACAGGGAGTGTATCCAGGACTGCAGAACCTTCATGGGGATAGTTTCTACACGGTAGTCGTGGCTTTCTGTGTAGAATGGGAACACAATGGCCTTTTGCAGGTTATCTCATTTCATGGGAAATTCAAGTATAAATAATGAGAGCAAGTTTTCTCCTATCTTCATGTATTAAAGAACTTTGCTTAGCTGCGGGGCAGAGTGGGGGGGGAGGGAGGAGGATTAATACCAAAGTCTAGTTAGAAATTTCAGTTCTAGACTAGACTCTGCCTTGGAGTTGTTTCTGAGGTCCCATTTGAATGTATGTTGCTCAGTTTCTCTTAGAAAAGATGAAAGGGTCATTAGGCCACCACAGTGGTGTAGAAACACCGTTGAAAGTGTTTTATGATGCAGAGATCAAAATTCCAAAGTAGGAACCACAAATAGTTCAATCCCCTTAATTAAAAAATTGATTTCAAGAGGCAGTAGCATTAGTGGGGCCTCGAGATGTTGAGGGCCTCCAGTGTACATTACATAGAATTCACAAAGGCTTCTGGGCTTCAGGGTTAGGAGAAAATGGGGCTTTACGAATCTGCTCTTCGGAGCGCTGTTTCCAGCTCATATCAGCTCCAACCTTAGGGTGCCTATGAAGGGAAACACGTATCAAGGAACTTATGTCAGCCAAGTTCATTATAGCCTGAAGGTGGGACCCTGAAAGTGTCACCCTCAGCTCACCATATTCATAGACCAGCAGCCTAGGTCTTTCTTGCTTTGTACTGTTCCTGTCAGGGTTGAAGTGGTTGTGCCATTTTTTACCATGGGTTTGCCATATAGGGTATTTTTTTTTACTTCTGCTCACCTGGCATTTGGCCCAAATGCCATTACTCTTGGCTTCACCAGTGTGCACAAGTGGCTCATAAACCAAATCAAGATGTGACCAGCAGCTAGATTATTTTAAAGGAGTCATATGATTCCAGGGGGAAATCAGCCTGCAGGCTGTTGCCTCACATAGGAGTTGGTCTGTGGTTTCCCTATATAGTGCCAGGAAGCTGCATGATTATTAGCGGTTTGAGCCAGATACTCAGATAGACAGGCAGTCACATGCCCTCAGTACAAGATGACCTCACTGAGCAACTCATATTTCCTGGATGTTGGGAAATTCAGGCTAGCTGAAGAACCTTGTCCTTGCAATGTGAGGATGTTGGTTGTTGATGATGATTCAGCAGTACATTCTAATCTAAATTTCAAAACAATGAGCCAGTTGCTCAGGGGGACATCTGAATTGCTGATCATCTACTTTCCAGAGATCGAAGTCTTCAGAATAGCTTGATCCCTGAACCAATTCAAATAGATTAAAATTAGATCTTTTTCTGTCTCAAAGAAAATTATCTTGGATGAGTTGGCATTCCCAAAGGCACTAAGGTTTTCATTGCCCTGAGTGAACTCTTCAGGGGGATTCTCCAGGCCATTTTACATGCAGCCACCTGTGCTCCCCAACTCTGCCTTTGTACCTTGCTATCATTCCTGCCTTGTCTGGCTTCTTGTAAGTTCTGGCTTCGGGGTCTGGTGAGCAGGATTGAGTCAAGGGCCTAATATTTCAATCCCAATTTGGCCATGGACAAAGCAGTCACCTATATAATTGGAAGACATTATTAATAGGTATATCAGAGTAAAGCTTTTTTTTTTCTGGGTCACTTAAGGACAGTTCCCATGGGCTCCTGAAAAAGTTTATTCTGCTGGAGGACTATTTGCACAGAGCTTAATGAGATGTTACCGCAGAGCCTAATAGAAACTTAAAAGTCATTCGCAGGGTTGTCTCATTCTCTGTAAGAGGTACTTCACTAAACATATACAATACAGACTTGGACACCTGGAATTACTGAAAAAAAATCAGGTGGTAATGTTCATTTTATAAAGATTGACTATTTAAATATGAAATTCCATAGTGTGTTTAATCACTCATTTATTGGAAGTTTGTCCGTTGAAACAATCTGTCAGCTGTTGGGTGTTTTAAGAGATCAGGATAATGCTCTTTAAATAGAGATGGAAATTTAGAATTCATAAACTTTTAATCATTGTCATCACCTCTTTCTAGTTTCACAAAAGTAAAGTTAGATACTCAAATGAAGGGTCTTCTGGAAGAAGTATTTGGCTCTTTCCAATTAGGTAAACATCATGGTCTAACAATTATTTTTTTCTTCCCCTATGCCCTACACTAACTTTCCAGTAAGAACATCAGTATTCTAAAGTGACTCTGTAATTCTCAGATGAGTATTTTTAGAACTGTCCATTTATAAGAGGTACTGTCTTGAAATTCAGAATTTTTATCTACTTGGGAATTGAGTCCACATTGCCTTGCCTTCATCATTCGTTTCTCCTAATGGTTACTTTTTCTTCAGCCCTGACATAGAAGAGTTTAAAATGCAAGGTCATAAAGGCATTTATTATTGGGTGGAGGCTTGAAGGCTGAATGAGTGCATATGCTCAGTAGCCTCAAGCCCAAACTTGGGGGTACAAGTCCAGCTCTGCTATTACTATCTATGTGACCCTGGGTAATGGCTTTGAGCCTATTTGCTCCTGTGTAAAATGAGGATATGTAACATGTACATCATAGAGTTGTAGAAAAGGCTAAAATAATATGTAAAACAGCCATCACAATGCATGGAACACAATGTGTGTTCAGTAAATCATGGCTATTACTGCTTTGAGACATTCTTTTTTTTAATATATATTTTTATTGATTCCAGAGAAGAAGGGAGAGGGAGAGATAGATAGAAACATCAGTGATGAAAGAGGATCATTGATTGGCTGCCTCCTGCATGCCCCCGAGGATTGAGCATGCAACTGGGGCATATGCGCCCAAACGGACTTGAACCCGGGACCCTTCAGTCCTCAGGCCGATGCTCTATCCACTGAGCCAAACCAGCCAGGGTGTGACAACATTATCTTGAGGCCAAGTCATGCTCTTGCCAAATGTCAGTTGCCATGTACTCCAGCCCTTAGTGGATTCCTTCTCCCTCTGCTAACAGGTATAGCTGTTCCATTTCTGTGCCTGTAGTCCAGTTAGATGTATCTGTGTACATGAAGGTAATAATTTCTAATATGGACACCAATTTAAAATTCAAGAATTCTGTAAAAAAAAACAAAAAAACTTTCATACTTAGCCTGGATTTTTTCCAGTGTAAATTAGTCTGAGTCCTAAGTTATTATTTATTTAATGTTAACGTTTTTATAACTCTAAAACTAATTTCCTTAATATGACTTTAGATAATGTTTAATTTGGATAAAGTACACATCATTTTGGATGAGATGCTATTAAATGGCTGCATTGTAGAAACGAATCGGGCAAGAATTCTTGCCCCTCTACTAATTCTTGATAAGATGTCAGAAAGCTGAATAATGGAAGGCTCTGCCAGGAATCGTCGACACAAGAAATGAGAACATGGAATACCTCACAGCATTTGTAGCCCAAAGAATCTGGAAGAGCATGCTGCAAAACGGGGCATCTTCCCAAAGACATTTTAATTAGGTGTTTTTCAGTTCCTAAGTGGAAAACAAAACTATTTTAAAATATGATGTACAAAGAAAAATTTCCTCTGAGAGATGTTTTATTTTCTAACCATAAACATTTCACCCCTCTTGTATAAGTTTTATTAAATAAAATGTTGGTTTCTGCTTTCCTTTACAAATTAAATTCAGGAATAGCACCATGAGGTGGGAAGTGTAGCAGCTCTTTATCAGCCAATAGGAATGTAGAACTGCAAGCACACATAGCACTTGGTCTTCTGAGTATGACTGCCTAACTACTATGTTGTACTGAAAGGGCTGTAATTGAAATATGAAAAAATTTTTAAAGTCTTAAAGAGTCAAAATTTTAGGAGTGCGGGTAAAAAAAGTCAAATTTTACTATTTTGTGTGTCTAATGAAAACATCAGGATTAAATTTTATTTGCCAGTTTCTAAAAGTGTACGATCCATTCTATGGGCACTTGGCAATTACAATGTCATCATGTAATTAACTGGAGCATGTTACTACCAAATAATACTAGTAAATGGTAAACATTAAGAGTCCTTACCTCTTGGCACAACAGGGCCCCTGGGTACCCAATATGCACTGCCTTGCTGCCCAAGAGGAAGCTCAGCTCTGCCAAGAGAGCAACAAAAGAGGAGCTCAAAGGGAGATCAGAGAGGTTGTCCGCTAAACCTGCTTCTGCAAAAGTGGAAACGAAGCTAAAAAAAGGTGGCAAGAAAGGGTAAATCTGCAGACAAAACAGTGCCTATCAAAAGAAAAAGGGAAGTAAAGGGAAAACAAGCCAAAGTGATTAACCTAAAGATCTACCTGCGGAAAACAAACTAAAAATGAGTCGAGTCTAGCCTCAGATGAAGCAGGAGAAAAAGAAGCCAAGAATGACGAACACCGTCATATAGCATGTCTTAACATGGTCCGTCTCCCTTCTTGTATAATAAAGAGGAATATTTTTGTCAACTATTCTGTAAATTCTAATTTTCTAGTAGCCCTAGAAACATTGATAGATGGAATTCCACCTCATCTCATTTTGTGTGTGTGTGTAAATGCTTACTTTTAAGAAGTGAAATCATTTGCTGGCTTATTTTTTGGTACAACCAGGAAATAATGGGATAATGAATATAGTAGACTTTCATTGTCTTGGGTGCCAGCTTAACATTCCATAAATAGGGATAGTTTTTATATCTTACAGTACAAAGCATACCAAGTGGCAATTTGGAGTCGGTCACCCATTTTCTAAGTCTTGAACGTTTTAAATTACTTCTGTTCCCATATTGGTAGAATTGTTTCCTAAATTAAACCACTCCTTGATCTTGGCTCTCCCTGTCCAAATTCTGTGCATCTGTAACATTTGTGTGATAGTTCAGTTTTACTAGTAACTTTGTTGATGTTCTGTGAAAGATAAAAATTATATATAGTATATATATTAAATTGTGAATTATATATAGTATATATAATATTAAATTGTGAATTAGTGGGATTTTGATGTAACAGCATATCTACATTTGAAGATATTGGTAATTGATAATCTATTAAAGAAAATTAACCTCCAATTTTTAAACTGGAAAGTTACTGGAATAACTGTTTATAAATGAATCACAACTACAAGACTTCATTTTTGGTACATATGTTAAGAATTATATACAAATAGAAAATGTCTGTGAACTTTTCCTCAAAACAACCAATAAAATCTCAATTATGAAAGAAAAAAGGGAGCCCTTACAACTATCCTTTATGCCATATTATAAAGGATTTGTCTTATTAAATGGTAAATGAAGTTACTTTAATTCAAAGTCTAAAAATAGAATTCACAAGGGTATCTGTTCATGTTGGCATGAAAGGAATCCTTCTCCCCATTCCTTATTCCTTCAACCTCTCCTGGAATGTCTGGAAAACTGCTACGTCACTATAAAAGAGCAGTGCCCTAATCCCCAGGCCCCAACCTTTCTAAATGCTTTTGCTGCGCAATCAATAGCAGAACATACAGAATTGTCTTACATAAACACATACACACACACACCCCTAAAACATGTTTATGTGTATGTAGGGGTGGGCATAGGTGCAATGGAAGAAAAAGAAATATAGGTACATTAAGATATCATACTAACTATCGGAATTAAAGAGCTCTTTCATCTTACAGTACTTTCCTGCAAAAGAACATAAGTGGACATTCTACACTAATAATTCATTAAGTTTGATGTTTCCTCTCCTGTGTGTGTGGAGGGGATTTCGTTTAAATTCGAGATCTGTTTATGTATTTCAAAGTTTACATCTGTAAAGACCCGTGCATTGAGTCAATCATAGGCTCTAAAAGTAAACCTGAGCTGTTCTGGACTCATTCAGGAAGGCAGATAAACACTTCTGACCCTCTGGAGCAGTGAGTGGTACTTTGCATTAAGCAGCCAAGGTCTGGGAAAGCCCAGCCTAGATCAAAGTGCTACAGAGGTTTTTTGGAGACATTATTAGTTGGGAAACACTGTCCTAGTTGGTAGGCACTTAAATCAGTAGCACACTGAGGTAACTGTTGAAACTGGTACATCAGAAGTAACTAGGGAGTGAACATAATTAATTTTGGGGTCACACCAAAATAGCACTTGAATAACATCTTGGCACAGATTTTAGTACCTTTAGAGAATAACAATTTAAAAAGATATACCAGGCAGATACTATAGGAAAAAATACTCAAGTACCTAGAAGATGTGGAGACCCCAGTAGATGCCACATAGCACTTGACTCATGATAGTGAACTGAAATGTGACTTCTTACAAGTTGTGTTCTCTCACCAGCTTTAAGTGATTGCACACTTAGGAAATTTATGTTTCTGATTGGTCAGCTTTACCTTATTCTTGGACTTTTCTTTCTGCAGGAAGACTTCTAACATTTCAAAGTTACTAATTTTCTAAGGCTCATCTATTTTACCTGCTCTAGCAATGTGCTAGCCCAGGATTCCGCAAACTTTTCTATAAACTGTCAGTAAATATTTTAGGTTTCTGACCCATATGGTGTCTGTTGTGCCATTGTGGTGCATAAATGAATAAGCATGACTGTGTTCCAATAAAAGTTTACTTTTGGACATAAATTTGACTTTCATAAAATTTTCACATTATAAGATATTTTTCTTTCAATCACTAAAAAATTTTAAAGCCATACTTAGCTCATGGGCTTTAAAAAAACAAACAAACGGCATGCCATGGTTTGCTGACTCCTGTGCTAGGCTGGTCTTGAAAAAACTAGCTATTGAAAGACATTTCAAAGACACAAATAATGGCAATACTACACACATATACTGGATTTGAATTCTAAAACTAGTATAAAGTTTTTGTCATGCACCCACGACATTATTGAGATGATCACCACCACTAGTTTTTGGATGAAAGCATAGGTCATACATTTAAATATTGCTATTATGTTTTATTTTAACTTCTATTCTCACAGAGAACTGTGAAGCTAACAATAAGGTAAATTATTTAAATGCCTCTAATTACATAGTTACAACATTCTCATGCAGAGAATAAAAACAATACTCAAAAGATTATAGTGGGAGATATCTCTTCTAATATAGAAAGGGAACATACCTTTTAAACAGGTAAATAAATGGGCAATTCCAAAAAATGCTTTTGACTTCTAAAAAAGTTACTTGGCTAAGTCAAGCCTAGCAACATTTCTTTCACCTACATGCACAGATGTGGTAAGTCAGAGGAGTTTGGAAAATGTAAATAAAGCTCCTTCTTTAAAACTAGAAAATAATGCCATGGCCGAGCCACTCATCTGGTTGGAGCATCCTGTGCGCCTGCAAGTCACTAGTTCAATTCCCAGACAGGGCATGTACTGAGGTTGAAAGTTTAATCCCCAGTCTGGGCCCCTACAGGAGGCAACCATCTCTAAAAATCAATTTTAAAAAATCAAACAAACAGCAACAACAACAAAAAAACTAAACACACCAGAAAATAGCAGAATCCTGGTGGTTTCTTTTGACACTGACAAAATATTAAAAAATCAATCTTGCATGTTAGATTTACACATCCCTGCAGATACAATGGTAAATAGTGGATCTGGTGTTTAAAAAGTTAACAGAAATAAATGGGCCATTTTTAGCTAAAGAATACTTTAACACAGAACACAACAGTTGGATCATAATTAAGCATGTGAACATATTTCTAGCTTTCCAGTTTCAGTAAGAATGTATGGAAAAATACATTTCTTCATGTAATAACTTTTTAAAAAACGAAATCTCTGATTCAAAATGAAAAGTATCTGGTTAAGTTCTCAGGTCTGGTGGTTGTAGAAAAATAGTCACATGACAACAGTTTTATATGCTGCAAACATTTTAATGATTATTACTGAGCATACATTTTGGAAATTTTTTACTTCAAACTCCAACAAGTTAAATAAATGTTTATAATATACAAAGAAAATACAACCAAAAGTAAAATTCACTTTAAGTGTGCCTGGCATCTAGACCAGTGTTTTCTAAATTTTCCCCCCTTGATATATCTTCGTTTTTGAACTCACAGACACACGTAAGAATTTGATCTTTATAGTATGGCATATAGGAAATAAAAATATACTCCCACCTCAAAGAAATAAAAGGTTGTGCATGATTATATGCCAAACGAAGAGAGAACACTAGAATACTCTGACAATGCAGGCATCATTAAAATGGGGAGAGAAAAAAAGCTTGAATGCTCATTAACTCTCTATGTTTTAAGGTAGCAGGATTTTTGACCAAGTAGCTTAAAAGCCAGCAAAACAAGGATCAGTGATGGCAACTGTAGTGTTTGAAGTACGAAATGACAAACTTTACACAAATACACTGTTAGAAATTTACCAGTGAACACTGAAGATCTCAGAAGCTGCTCTTTGGAACAGTCAAGTAGGACCTCCTTATTCCAGTCACATAAGCCCTTGCAGCAACACAGTGTTCTGTGCTATGTACTTGCTGGCTGGGTAGTTAAAGGATTTGTTTTGTCATTAGCAGCTAACAAACTTATTCCACATTTTTAAAGCCTTAACGGTGGAAAAAAAGGCAAGTGTCATTAGCGTGGAGGATCATATACTTCTCTTCACACAAACACAAGAGGCTTCACTAGTATTTTAAAAGTCTCTGATGTCTCCCATTGCACTTCAAAGCTCAATTGAGATGAAAGCCTTTTTCCATTGTAGCAGCTAGAAGGCGCTCTCTCATGATTTCTTCCGAAGAATATTCAGGCAACTTTAGATAATGCACACATGTATTCACTGATGGATAGCTTGCATCAGTAGCATCAACCTACAGACAGAAAATTAAAAATAACAAAAGACCATACTTTTGAATGTTTTTTTTTCAATCCTTAAATAATTAACTGGATTCCGCATTAACTAGAGTTTGTACCTTGCGTACGACTGTGAGTCTGGGATGCAGGTTAGCCAGTCCACCTGGGGGTAGAGTTGAGCAACCAGTGGTAAACTGCAGGAATGCTTTCCTTTCATCTGAAGACATGCCACATAAAACCCTCACAAACCTCAGGAAACCAGGGCTAAAGGGAGAAAATATAGTTATACTAATTTGACAGCTGATTTAAATGAAAAACACTATACTACTTTGTAAGCCAGCAATAACCTCCAAAAAACAATATCCTCAAAACAGCACTGACCAGAAACTCTTAGGTAAGTATGAGATAAATTGACACAAACTACTTTAAAAATATCCTTCAAGACTCTTAGACTCAGAACTGAAACAAGGATGGAGTGTAGGAATTAAACATACAATAAAGTCAGCAAATCAGAAAAGTTCAAAATACACTTGCAGAACTTATCCAAATATGCCTAAATTATCAAAGTGGATATGAAATAATCCATTCTTATTACAGTGAAATAAACCACCACTATAGTAGACCAAAAACATGGATGAATTTCATGATCATGTTAAACAAAAAAAAGAATATACCTTAAAGAATATATATCTGCATGATTTCATTTATTAAAATTCAAAAGCAAGCAAAATTAACAGAAATAGTGATTTAATGACGAGAAGAATATGACAGAGAAGGGATTTCTGGAATTGTTTCTTATTCTGGGTGCCATTTCTACAGTTGTTTATTTTGTGAAAATTTTCTAGGCAAATACATGAAATTTGTGCCCTTCTGTTAACACTTCAATAAAACATTTACTTTAAAAATGCCAGGTAAGCAATGTCATTTAGTTTTAAAAAATTCATAATATTCTCTCATTTACATTAGTTTGGAAGTTTTTTTATTTAAAAAGTACTATAAGAGATTGCAGTCTTAAAATGTCAGTGATATGAAAAAAATTAGTTGAACTGTTCTAGATTAAAAATCTATCACAACAAAATGCAATTTCCTGATACAGGAGGTATAGGACTGATGGGAGTGCTATTACGTATAGTACTAGAGTATGGATGATAGATCAGTTAATTGTATGTATAGCAGCACCATGAATTTGCTAGCTAACTGCATACATGGGAGAATATCCATATTCTCAGGAAATGTACACTAAAGTATTAAAGAGTGAAGGGACATGATATATGCAACATATTCTCCAATGTTCAGAAAAAATAGTGCACCTGTGTCTATACATATACACAGGTTTATTATGCGTAGGTAAGTGTAGGTGTAGGTGTAGGGGTATGTGTCTGTGTGTGTGTGTGTGTTTGTGTGTATATAAAGCAGAATATAAAGAAATACAGGAAAATCTTAAAGTAAGGAATTCTTTCAACTATTCTATAAGTCTGAAATTATAATAATAAAGCCTAAAGGTTTACATTTTACCCAATTTTTAAAAAAATGAACAATTAAAATGGTAAGAAAAGGAATCTTAACATTAGGCAAGACTCAACTATCTTTTTGTGTCAAGTTCTTATTAATGGCTATGCATACTGGTAATGGTGAATCTTAACTGCTTTTCTCACTTTATAAATATAATTCACTGAGTCAAAGTTCTTTAGAGATCATCTACCGTATGATTTGGGGACATAAGTAATTTTATTTTAGAAAATAACCAACACATACCTGTCACGTGTATAACCCAACTTAGGCTCAGTATAATTGATAATATCCTCTGCTGCCCAGGATGGCGACTGGTTTCCACAAAGAATCATTTGGACTTCTTCATGGCTGAAGGAACTTAATTTCTCCATTGGAAAAACTTTATTAAATCCATCTACATTATGTACACAGCAAACAAAATGCACAATTCAGTTTCTAAATTATAATTTTAAAATACCAAATTTCAAATCAAATTATAAATAAATGTTTGAAAATATATATAAATTAAGATAGCTTGTCAAAACCGTTAGGATTAAATTATAAAACTCTCTAATAATGTGAACAGAAAGAATATTCAGTCACTGTGGTCAGTAATCAAATTCTAAAAATTTCCCATTGTGTCATACAAGACAAGCAAAACTATATTCCCATTTTCAGAACCAGTAAGTTCTGAAAACAGTCTAATATATTTTGCTTTAATCTTCACCAGAAGAACTTAATTCTAACGGTTTAATTCATCCTGGTTCAGTAATATGGAAAGAATGCAACCTTATGGTCACTAACAAATGAAGACATGGAGCCAACAATGGGTCCCCATTACTCAGAAGGAGCAAGCTGAGGGTATACTCCATCTTGCAAATGTTCCAACCTGTTCTAGGTCATCATCTGCGATTACCAGCAATTCTTGACCACAGACATGCCTTAATTTCAACTCTCTCAAAGTAAAGGAAGGGTTAAGTTAAAGAGACTTAAAAATTACCTCTAAAGGCTTCCATCTGCTTCTGAATACCCGTATGCATACAAAAGTCAAACATCAAATCCACATATTCTTCTGCATTATCCATTGTTATCATCTGCAAAGGAAAACGCAGTTAATATCTAGGAAAATTTCAGTAGTGCCTAGTACAACTGACTTCAGTAAGAGGATGATTCTGAACTTAAAACTGTATAAAGCCTGGCCTGTGGGATTCAGCTGTTGAGTGTCAACACATGTACCAGGTTGCCGACTCAATCCACAGCAGGCAGTGTGCAGGAGGCAGCCAACCAACGTTTCTCTCATCAATATTTCTATCTCTCCCTCTCCCTTCCTTTCTCTCTAAAATAAATAAAAACAGCCCAGCCAGTGTTGCTCAGTGGTTGATTGTTGACCAGGAGGTAACAGTTCGATGCCAGGTTAGGGCACATGCCCGGTTGCATCCCCAGGGTAGGGTGTGCAGTAGGCAATTGATCAATGAATGATTCTCTTTCATCACTGATGTTTCTATCTCTCTCTCCCTCTCCCTTCCACTCTGAAATCAATAAAAATGTATTTGGAAATAAATAAATAAATAAATAAATAAATAAATAAATAAATAAATAAATAAAATGTATCCTCAGAGTGTTTTTAAAAAGCATCAAAGGCAAAATTTTTACCTCATCTTCACCACTTGGCTTGAGATCCACAGCTGTAAAACCATATATTCTTGAGGAAGGACAAAACTGGAAATTTAAACTGGAAGGACAAATAAGAATTAGATTAACATGTGTCTACCGCTGGTATTTAATTTTTATAACATTGCTGCCAAAACCCTGAACCCCAACTTCTCAAGCAACATCACTGTATTTAGCTTAGATATTAAATATGTAGGACTTATAAATGCAAACCCTGTACACATTAACTGTTAGGACAAACCTGTTCCCAAACCTGGCTTTGCAAAGACTGCATAAAGAACCACCACCTTTCCAAATTTCATTTTGCCCGTATGGCACAAAATAAATGAACTAAACATTTTTGCAGTGAATTATGACATGTTTATAAAATTTTTTAATTGTTCTTTTGAAGGAAGGGAACTATTGCTTCACTAATGTTATTCATGCTGTGCCACCCACCATCAAACCCTGAATATAAGGGAGGGAGGCAGGTAAAGAGGAAAAGCAACCCAAAATCATAGTAAAGTATACCAATGCTAGAATAATTATATATATACTAGAGGCCCAGTGCATGAAAATTCGTGCATGGGGGCGGGGGTCCCTCAGCCCGGCCTGACCCCTCTCAGACTAGGAGCCCTCAGGGAATATTCTGACAGTTTACCTCAGTGGGAAGCAACCAGGCCAATAGGAAAAGGCGCCACCCCCATCACCCAGCTACTGCTGCCACTGTCAGCCCTCGCAGCTGCTGGTCCTCCTCAGCCCTCGCAGCAGCTGCAGCTTTGTCCAGAAGGACATCTAGAAGACGTCCAGTCTATCCGGTCTAATTAGCATATTATCCTTTTATTAGTATAGATATAAAATAACAGAATTTTATCAAAAGACCTGCGGCATGTGAGTTAGTTAATGCACCCACTGGAGATAAGGCTTGCTCACAAAGCAAGTTACTCTGAACTTTGCCAAGTAAGCTATTTATTAATTAGCTAATAAATTTGTCAAAATATTTTTGGCTTTGGACTTTTTCACAGAAAATACATTTATCACATTTGACAAATCAGATCATCTTTCAGAGGTCTACTGATATAGTAAATCAAAGGTTCAAATCAATAATCAATATTTCCTATAGCATATTATTGTTCTTAACAGGCTTACTCATATATTGCAAATTAGTGGGGACAAAAAATAAAAAGCTTTAGAACTTAGGTTGAAGAATGTTTACTTAAAGCTTACCCTAAATCCTCTATACTAAGTGGAGGCCCAGATCCTGATGGATTTTTCAGCACTAATTCCTGTAATTTTGTGTTCTTCTCATCTTCAGAAAGAGCTTTGTTGCTTAAAATCTGGCGCCTCTTGATAGCAAGGTCTTTAATTTCTTTTAAAAATCTGGCTCTGTGTGGGTTTACTAGTTCAAAGTCTTCCCAAGTTAAAATTCCATTAAACCAAGCTGGAGGTTTGGGTTTGGGAGGATCCAGAATAAACTCTGATTTTGAATCCTCTTCAAAGCTTCCTACGGAGAGTGAATCATGACCTTCTTCTGTAGAAGCTTCAGACTGACTCTCAGTACAATGTAAGTCTCGATCACCTCGTGACTCATAAATCAGTTTACTGATATTGCTTTTAATATCACCCATACACATAAGTTTAAAGAAAGGTTTAGAAATAGGTAAGTCCACAAGTCTGTTGTCTTGAATGCATTTGGCCAAGAAAATTCCAAGGAAATGGAAGAGTTTTGTGATCCTTTCAAGTTCATCACTATCTTGTGGAAATGGTGCTGTGAACAGTCCACATGATCTCTGCACATAATATCCAGGAGGTTTCAACCCACCTCCAAGATCAACCTAATTTTTTAGAGGGAGAAATATAAATAAAATTAATGATCTATAAATAATAGAAATCTTCAGTTTATCTAAAAGCATATATATATTTTATTAAATTTTTTGTGAATAAACATTATCCTTTAAAAACATTTAGTAATAGCAAGATTACTGAATAGCTAGAGGCCTGATACACAAAATTCGAGCACGGTGTGTGTGTGTGTGTGTGTGTGTGTGTGTGTGTGTGTCCCCTCAAACCAGCCTGCACCCTCTCCAATCCGGGACACCTCTGGGGATGTCCGACTCCCAGACATCCCTCTCACAATCCTGGATCGATGGCTCCTAATCGCTCACCTGCCTGCCTGCTAGCCTAACTGCCCCCCCACCCCCACCCTGCCAGCCTGGTCACCACCAACTGCCTGCCCTGCTGGCATGGTCGCCCCCAACTGCCCCCACCCCACCGGCCTGGTTGCCCCATGCAGCCTGCTGTTCAATCATTTGGTCATCCCTCGCTAACCCCCTGCCAGCCTGGTTGCCCCATGCAGCCTGCTATTCAATCATTTGGTCATTTTGGTTGTCCCTCACTAACCCCCTGCCAGCCTGGTTGTAGGCAGCCATCTTGTGAGGGAATGAGGATCAATTTGCATATCACCTCTTTATCATATACTAGGGGCCCGGTGCACAAAAATTTGTGCACTTGGGTCGGGGGGGGAGAGGGGGCGGCCCTCAGCCCGGCCTGTGCCCTCTTACAGTCTGGGACCCCTCGGGGGATATCCACCTGTTGGCGTGCCTGGCCAGCCTGGGTGAAGGGCTGAGGGCTCTTTTCAAGCTGCCCACAACCTGTTCAGGGTTTGGGTGCCTACTGGGGTGCCTGGCCAGCCTGGGTGAGGGGCTGAGGACCATTTTCAGGCTGCCCACAGCTCACATTGACCCAACGTCCCAGCAAGGCTGGCTGGAATCAGGTTTCTGGGGTTATCTCCTATAATTGAAACTTTGTTACTTTAAACAGAGGCCTAGGCAGGGAACGAAGCCTCCTGTTTGCTTCAGTTCTGTGGCTTCTATAATTGAAACTATGTTGCCATGAGCAGAGGTCCAGCTGGCCTAGGCAGACAGTTTACTCCAGGTGCAATGGAAGCCTTCTGCTTGCTCTAGCTCCATGGCTGTCGGCCTCCATCTTGGCTGGGTTAATTTGCATACAGCCGCTCTGATTGGCTGGGGGCATAGCTTGGCTGGGGGCATAGCTTGGCTGGGGACATGGCTTAGGTGTCTCAGAGTGATGGTTAATTTCCATATTACTCTTTTATTAGAGTAGATAGGATAAACTAAGATTCAAAAACCCAGCTTATGTCCTAACAGCATAACTTATTTTAACACTTTCTAAAAGTAAAATCACAATTCAAGTAATAAAATGAAATAAATCTTACCTGGCGAGATTCATCATCTGGAAAGTTATCATCACAGAGCCAAGTTCCCAAGTCAGTTCTTTGGAATTCTGCTGCCACCAGAGCATAAAACTCTAATGTGGGTCCCAAGCCAGTTCCTTCTTCTCCTAAAAATTCAACCTAAAATATGAACAAAAATATTATAGGGAGAAGTGAGGTTAAATGATCCCATTCTTGCCAAAATTAGTCATTTCCAATCCAGTAATATACCTGTTTTATAGCAGCAGTATAACATAAGCAACACAGAAGTCTTTTTCAGGTTTATTGTACACTATTACATTTAAATACTATGGTGAGCATTCATAAATTTACTTCTCTCAACAACCCTACAAAATAGACTACAGTAATTTCTCTCTATCCCTGGGGAATATGTTCCAAGATCTCCGTGGGTGCCTAAAACCATGAATAGGTACCGAACCCTATATATATATATATATATATATATATATATATATATATATATATATATATACACTATATTTTTTTCTATATATAATCTAACTATGAAAAGTTTAATTTGTAAGCACAATAGATTAAACAGTAATAAAACAATATACTATAATAAAACTTATGTGAATGTGTCTCCCTCAAGAGACAGCTTCTTTTTTTAAAAAATATATTTTATTTTTTACAGAGAGGAAGGGCGAGAGATAAGAGTTAGAAACATTGATGAGAGAGAAACATCGATCAGCTGCCTCCTGCACACCTCCCACTGGGGATGTGCCTGCAACTAAGGTACACACCCCCGACCAGAATCAAACCTGGGACCTTTCAGTCCACAGGCAGACACTCCATCCACTGAGCCAAATCAGTTAGAGCAAGAGACAGCTTCTAAGTGACTAACAGACAGGTAGCCTATACAGCATGGATACACAAAACAACAGGATGATTCCCAGACAGCATGATATTGTATCAAGTTCAGAGTGAGGGCAATTTACAGGTTATAAATAATTTATTTCTGAAATTTTCCATTTGTTAATGTTGGACTGCTATTGACGGAGGGTAACTGAAACTATGGAAAGTGAAACCTTGGATATGGGCGGACTACTATATCATCTCCTTTTTACAATGAAGGAAACCAAATTTCAGATAAAGAGATTACTAGTAAATCATTTGTTCGAGGAAATGATGGTATAGAGATTTGCATGTGTCTATCTAACATCAAAACCTATACTTTTCCACTTATTTCTGACTTTAGGCAATCACTTTAAAGGTTTTATCCATACTCTACCTGTTCAAAATGCTTTAAGGCAGACTACAAAAACACACAGTGCAAAGTAAAACTAAATAAATAAGGTAAGAGGAATATAATGATTAGAAAGAATATATTTTATACTGATATATTTGTTGTGATCAGTCTGTGGTCCAAAAGATAAACCAGCAAATCTGTTGACAGATATTTCTTCCATTATCCCTCATAAAAGAAATAATATGTATGTAACATATAATCAACAATGCCCACAATAGCATCTCTATTGTAAATGTACTGAACTTCATACTGACATTTATTATAATCTCTCAATATAGACCAATTTCATAGTACCAAGCACAATTTAAGTGAAACAATATTATAAAACAGTGTGCTCCAAAAACAGAAATATCTAATAGCATAGCTTAATATAAAGGTAACATTTAGGTATCAAAAAGAATCCTTTGTGAGTACTATTATTTGGTCCAGGGTTTGTTAACAAATAGATGAAGCACCTCACCATCTCAAGAGTGAAGATCTCTGTTGCTCGTTAAATCACAAGATCCTGACTCCTAAGGTGAGCTGACATCCTCTTATAAAAGACTAGTGGCCCAGTGCATGAAATTTGTGCATGCGCGGGGGTGGGGTGGGGGGGGGGGTGGTGCGCCTCAGCCTGGCCTGCACCCTCTCCAATCTGGGACCCCTTGGGGGATTTCCAACAGCCAATTTAGGCTCCTAACCACTCACCTGCCTGCCTGCTGGATTGCCCCTAACACTCTGCATGCTGGCCTGCTTGCCCCGACTGCCCCCCTTGCCAGCCTGATCACCCAATTTCCCTCCCTTGCCAGTCTGATTGTCCTCAACTGCCACCCCCTTCCAGCCTTCTCACCCCCAACTGCCCCCCCACTGCTGGCCTGCTTGTCCCCAAATGTCCCCTGGCCAGCCTGATCACCCCAAAATGCCTCCCACTGCCAGCATGCTTGCCCCCAACTGCCCCCTGTCAGCCTGATCACCTCCAACTGCCCTCCCCTCCTGCCCTGATTAACCCTAACCATTGTTGCCTCGGCCCCACCACCATGGCTTTGTCTGGAAGGTCTCCCGGAAGATCTCCAACCTAATTAGCATATTACCCTTTTATTAGTATAGACTAGGTGCCCAGTGCACAAAATTTGTGCACGAGGGAGGGGGGGGTGTCCTTAGCCCAGCCTGCCCCTCTCACACACTGGGAGCCCTCAGGGGGTATCCTATTGACAGCTTAGGCCCACTCCCTGCTCCCTGCTCCCCTTGGGGAGTGGGCCTAAGCCGCAGTCTGGCCTCCCTTTGTGGGAGGCAACCAAGCTAATCAGGGGAAGCCACCAGCCGCATCACCCCACTGCTGTAGCCACTGCCAGTCACCGCAGCCACCAACGTGTTTTCATCAACACAGACTCCAGTCTCTTCACCATGAACAAATGACAACTTTCTTTAGGCATTTTCAAGATGTGACTTTCATAGGCGATGACATTTCTTTCTTTCTTATTTTTTTTTATCCTCACCTGAGGATATGTTTCCATTGATTTTTAGGGAATGTGGAAGAGAAGGGAAAAACAGAGAGAAACAACAAAGTGAGAGAAACACTTTGATTGGTTGCCTCCGGCATATACCCTGACCTGGGCCCCGGCCAGGGCGGAGCCTGCAACCTAGATACATGCCCTTGGTCAGAATTGAACCCAGACCCTGCAGTCAGCAAGCTGAGGCATTATGCACTGAGCCAAACCGGCTAGGGCAGGATATGACATTTCTTAGCCCTCCAGCAGGGGACCTTCATTTTTTTCCTCCAGGAGTGCGGTGTAAAAACCCTAGATCGCCTTCAGGGATTCTTATTACCCAAGTTGCTCCTGCCAGGCCTGGGACCTCTGGTCCAGGCCTTATGTTTGGGTAGGGCAACCTCATACCCCTCTGATCACCAGCTCTGCCCTGCCCATGCCTGAGGCCTCTGGCGAAGGCCTCTGGCCTGGACAGGGGATCCCCAGTCTTCTCTGATCACCTGTTCTGCCCCTCAGGCCCCCCCACCCCAAACCACATTCCTGGCTAACAGGCCTGACCACTTAAGTGGCGGGGCTGAGCTGGACTGGGCACCGCCATCTTGTGGCTACGGGGGCGGCCATCTTTGTGATGGAGTGATGCCTAATTTACACATTACTCTCTTATTAGGATGCTCTGCCAGAGGAGACCTTTGGAGAAAGGGGAGAGAAATTCCTCTTTACTTCTATCCAACCAGTACAGACTGGCTGGTTCTCTGTTAATCCTAGACACAAATTTTATATGAGATACCTCAAGAACTGATTTCCGGTCTGCATGTATTTGCATGACGTTTTCAGCCCATTCCATCAACGATTCACCACGTGGAACTTTTACTCTCTCATGCTTGAGACGACCAACTCGAAACTCTCCAGGATCATCTCGCCTTACACTACTTGTGGTCCTTGTTCTTTCCACAGTGGCTTCACGTCGGTTTTGCAACCACACTATTGCTCTGAAATAGAAAAAAACCTATGTAACTGCAACATATAGCAACAGTTGAATGTACAACTAAACCAGTACATAAAACTACAAACAAACATTTCCTAACTATCAGTCCATTGAAACTTTGCTTCTAAGTATGAACAAAAATCATATTCCTCTGTTTAGTTCAAATGAACTCTAATAAACTCTTATTAAAAAAAAAATGGTAGTCTGATTTCAAAACATTTTCTTTTTAATGCAGAGCAAACCCATCCAGGGTGGGAGAAATAATCTTAAGTTAAGAATAAGATAAAAGATCCACTGTCATGTGTGTTATGACTTTTTTGACAATCACAGGCAACTCAGATAAGTACTCTGAAGAATCAATTTCCTCATCTATAAAACAGAAATCGTAAATAATGCCATTTATCGCACTAGGTCTGTAGTTCTGTGTAAAATGCTTTGTAAATGGTATAAAATGATACAATTTAACTTATTAGGAAAACAACTTCATTTGAAATTATAACTTTTTAGATCTACTTTGAATAAAACAGCTAGAAATTCCTACCCTCATGAAACTTTCATCTAGCACAAGGAAATAGAAAAACAAAAACATTTAAGTAAAATATGTATTATATTAGATGGCCAAAAGGTATATATATTTCATGCTACCAAAGCTATTAGCAAGCATTTAATTTGGTATTTCTGGGAATTTCAGCAACTAATAATTTATATAAGCTACTTAAGAAGTGTACAGTAAATGCTAGCTGACAGAACACATTATGGTTGGCCCTCTGTATCCACAGATACAGAACCCATGGATATAGAGTGCTAAGAGACTTGAGCACCCACGGATTTTAGTTTCCCCAGGGGTCCTGGAACCAATCTCCCATCCATACCAAGGGATGACTCTATTCCCAACCCACACTATTCCAAGAAATCAATTCATACCACTCTAAGATAGTATATATCCAACTAGAAACACAGTAACATTTAAATATTGACCACTATTTTAAGAAAAAAAAAAAAGGATGATATATTTTCTTCATTAGTCTCGATATAAAGTATATTAGTACATTCTGAGCTTACTTAACATTAAAAAAATAATTCTGAAAATATAAAAGGATATACTTCTTACCTTGACGCACCAAATGCAGTACATGTAAAATAAAGTTGTCTAGTTTCAAATGGTATTAGAAAAGGACACTTGCTGGTTAATTGTTCACACCAATCTGGCAGAGCCCCACTTGCCAATGCCAATGGTTCCTGCAAATTAACAAAAAACAGCATCTTAAGGCAATTATTTAAAAAGACAAAAGGAAGTCACTTAAAAAAAAAAAAAGTTTATTGATTTTGGAGAGGAAGGGCGAGAGATAGAGATAGAAACACAGGTGAGAGGGAAACATCGATCACCTGCCTCCTGCATGCCCCTAGTGGGGATGCCCCTAGTGGTGCCCTGACCAGAAAACGAACCAGTGATCTCTCTGTTCATAGGTGAACACTCAACCACTGAATCATACCGAATGGGCAGGAGTCAATTCTTATGTGTAATTAAAGAAATTAATGCAATAGACCATGTAACCCAAACCACTGGATCAGAGGGAAGGGAGAGGTGATAAGAAGTCTAGTAAAGGAAGAAGAGGCAATACTTTGAAAGTGCAATGGTGACAGATTGAAGAGTTTAATAACTATCTGTTATTACCTCAATCTGTTGCAAAATTTTTGTTGTGATTTTTTTGCTAGTGAATTCATCCGGTGGGAAAGTAAACTGAGGCTGGTCATCACCTTCTGTAAAATCAATAAAATTAACAAAGTTAATAAAATATAAATGGACTTGCTTTTAAAAATGCCACAGAAATAAAACAAGGCTCTTACAAACCTTCTTGGGATATTCTAGAGTAAGGGTCACTTGCAACTATATACAGAATACGCAGAAGCTGAAGAACATCTTCCACTCCACAAGAGTTCTGTCCATTCCCTGCTTTGGCCTGAGGTTGTTCTTTTGTCAAATTAAGAATATCACTACTTTGAAGAGTAGAAATGGCCCCCTGGTTTAAGCCAGACTTTGTTCCATGCTCACAAAAATCCTGAGAAAACAATTAGCAAAACTATCTATTAATTGTATTAAGAAAAGCAATATACCCCATTAGTATTACTTTGAAAAGTCTAAAATTTTTCAAATAATTGCCTTCTTTATAAATAAAACCAGTATTACTCAAATAGAAAATTAATGTGTTCTAAACCATTAAATTACAAAATGAAACTACTAAAAAGCCACAGTTAAAACTATGCACTTAGATTCCAGTATCATGAACCATATTTGAAATTTTAGCATTGGTATATTGTTAATCCAATCCTTTTTTTTTTTTTAGTATGTCCCAATAAACCTCCCTTCCTTAAGAATCCTTAGAAGTTGCAAAACAAAGCATAAAGCCATCCCCAACCCAAACTGTTTTGATGCCAATATATACCTTATATGCAGCTATGAGCTGAGAACAATTTCTGTTTTTCCTAATACTTTTATTAGTGCCAGTTAATTTCCAGTGGCGCAGGAAAGCAGCATCTGCATTCTTCTGCAGGTAGGTTATCAAGTCATTCTTTGGTAATTCATCAGTGCCAAGGTACTGTTCCACATGCTCTATAGACCAACAACCCTACAATAGGAAAAACCAAATGGTGGCCTTTCCTGATTATAAAGTCTATGCTATTTCACATGCGTTATACAAGTTATCTTTAAGATCATGCATTTAACCTAATTTAAAGGATTCTATGTTACTCATTTTCCCCTCAAATGTTCAGTTGAACAGTTAGTTTTCTTTTCTTTTTTCCCTAAATAGCCAATAAAACCCATTTTCTAAAGGTAACGTACCATTTTTTCATTTTCCTTTTCCTTGTCAGAATCCTTCATTTCTCTGTACATGATTCTAAACATGAAGATATTATTCAAGTTAATTCATACATCAAATGATTTGTGGTTATTTCCAGTAAGACTTCAGTTTTTCAGAAAATATATGAATGCTGCCATATGCTTACATTAAACATTGAACTCAGGGAGAACTTATGAGAAAAATATTAATTTGTTAAATAGTGGAAAGTAACAAATCATATACCTGAAAAAGAGCTATGGTTTATAAATTTGCATTTTTGCAGAGAAAACATACAATAAACCTGGAATATTTAAAAATATGAAGTAACATGTAAGGCACTTGAAATAAAAATTGAATGTGGGGGAGGGGCACGGAATTTGGCATGACAACCTTCTATTCTAACTCAAAGGACCTCGATTACTTTATTGGACATTAGATAATATTATCGATGTTAAGAGAATCGAAAAATATATCAACAAAAGTAAAGTCAAATAAGAATTATATAATTACTTATTACTTATATAATACAAATATGTAATAATATAACAAAATATGTAATAATATAACAAAATATGTACAAATTAATGTTATAATACAAAATATGTTTTAATATAAACAATAAATTACTATTAAAGGTAATACTGAGTACTTTCTACATCACAGATTACTGAAACATTTTACATATATTAATTCATTGATTCCTCAAAAGCACTCTCATTTTATAAGATGAGGAAACTGAGGTACTAAAATGTTCTTAAACACACTGGTCCAAGTTCATTGATAATCTTTGTTGAATGAATGAATGAATGAATGAACAAAGATAGGTGGTAAACTTAACTCACAGGCCCCAAAACAAATAACAAATATTTAGTATTTCATACACAATCCCAGTTAGAGGTCAACAATCTATTCTATATATATAAAAGCCTAATGTGTAAAGTGTCCCCTTTGGAGTTCAACGGACCGGGAGTTTGATCACTCGCTATGACATGTACTGACCACAAGGGGGTGGCACAGAATGAAGGAAGGCCCCGGCCAGCAGCCGGCAGCCGTTAGGGACCCTATCCATGCATGAATCTCATGCACTGGACCTCTAGTTATTACATAAGGAACTAATTTTGATTATTTCTGAACTTCCTTTCAGTTGTGAATCTTAACCTTTCTACATCAGGAATCAAAAATTATCTTATCTGTTCCTGTAAACCAGCAGACCAAAACCAAATCTTTTCTGTTCCTACAGTCTAAACATAGAAATATAATGCTTCTTGGCTTATATATTAAGAAAATATATACCTAAAAAAATTAAATTAATCTCTTACGTGTATGTTGGCTCCCAAATACGCCTAAGTTTATCTGATTTCACATTGCCATTACAGGATAATTGAAGTAATTTTTGTACATAGTAAAAGATGGTTGATCTAAAATTGGTGAGGGGTAATTCAACCTCTCGAGTTGTTCCAAGACCTGTTACTTTCAAAGTGAGGGCTAATCGAGGTGATGGAGTACATTCTACTTCTTCCAAGAGTTCTGAATGAGGTGTTCCTAAAAATATGAAAGACATGAAAATCAATTACAATACACAAGATACTGCATTAGGAGACAAGGCTATGCTAAATCTAAACCTTTCTGCCATATATATTGACTAATAATATCAGTTACTAAAGGTTCTACTGGCCTCAACATTTTCATTTTGTTTTTTCAAATGGGTATAATAGGTTACTTAAAGACAGAGAATACAGAGTAAAACTTATGCATATGATACGGATCTTTCATTTTCGTTAGGAAAATATGTGTTAACTATATGAATACTTTAAAGACATTTTATTTTTATAAACAAAAAAACTAAAATATTTCTACATCCAGAGAAAAACCACATACTTTTTTGGTTAATAACCTTTTGCTTATACTGAATGAGTGGGTTGTGAGGGATGGACACACACACACACACACACACACACACACACATGCACCAATAGTGTATTTGGTGGTGTATTCTCTTTTTCACTAGGGCAGGAATCATTTCCTCATCTCATTAGATATGAGTTTTCAAAAGTATTTTATTCACTGTATGATATCCCATTGTATCTTTAGTCAAATCCCCTTCTGACTCTGACCCTCCTGACTCCCTCTTATTAGGACACTGGTGATTACACTGGACTCAAACAGATAGTCGAGGATAGTCTCCCCGTTGCAAAATCTTTATTTCATCATATCTGAAAAATCTTTCTCTTGTCACATTAGGGTAACATCTTCTCAGATCCTGGAGGTTAGTATCTATAATCTTTAGTGTATCTACCACATACAAAATAGAGTTGTAAGAAATAAAGTTATCACTGAGGCTGACTGGCTCTGGAGGATCTAACTGAAACCCCAAACAGCTTTTCAAAGAATAAAAAGGAATAATCCTTAGCAATTTTGATCCAGTACAAAATAAAATACAAATTATCCATCTTTAAATGAAGCCTTGCTTTTAATTAAAATTACATAAGTAAAAAACATAAGTAAAAAGTTTTTAAAAGACACTTTTCCTTTTTAAAAAATCTATTTTTTAAGGACTTGTGGCTGATATACAGTTTTTTCTTGAAAACTATTATATATAGCCTATATATTAATTTTCTAGTTGTGTATAATTACTTTGTTACTTATTAAAAATTAACTCACAAGAACTAAAATATACCGTACCTGGTGGTGGAATTTCTAGATCAGTTGTCTGTTGGACATTAGTACGACCCGGTCTAGGATCAAAAGCAGGAACCAAAGCAGAAAACTGCCGCTTTAGCACATAATCATCATCCCATGTCCTCCGGCGTCCTCCTTTAGTTTCATACTCTTCTTCTTCCTATAAAAATAAAATTTCTGCCTGGTCGGTATGGCTCAGTGGTTGAACATCAGCCCATGAACCAGAACAGGAGGTCACGGTTTGATTCTCAATAAGGGCACTTGTCTGGGTTGCAGGCTTGATACTCAGTAAGGGGCATGCAACAGGCAGCCAATTGATGTTTCTCTCTCATCAATGTTTCTATCTCTCTATTCCTCTCCCTTACTCTCTATAAAATCAATAAAAATGTATTTTAAAAAATAGGTAAATAAAAATAAAATTCACATACAAACATTATAAAACTTCAGTATTGTGAAAGTGATGTGCTATCGATAAAGTAAGGTATATGGCCCTAGATGGTTTGGCTCTGCAGATAGTGTTGGCCTGCGGATTGAAAAGTTCCCAGTTCAATTCCAGCCAAGGGCACATGTCTGGGTTATGGGCTCGATCCCCAGTAGGGGGCATGCAGGAAGCAGCCGATCAATGATTCTTTGTCATCAATGATGTTTCTATCTCTCCCTCCCTCTCCCTTCCTCTCTGAAATCAACTAAATTAAAAATAAAAATAAAGGTGTATTTGTTTAAGTTCTTCTCTATAGCTATTAAACTCCTTAGCCGTATTTCGTAAGCACACAATGAGCCTACACATATATATAGGTAGTACATACATTTCTTAACAATCTACGTTTATCAAAAGTAAGTTGCATTAGTGGTGGTTACAGAAATCTACATGAGATAAAATGATAATGAACCATATATATACATTGTACCAATGTCAATTTCTTGGTTTTCAAGTTGTACTCTAATTGTGACCATTGGAAAAAATTGTGTAAAGTGCACATAACACCTCTCTAAACTATCTGTTCATCTTCTAGCAAACCTATATTTATTTTTAAATAGGTGCTTTTTAAAAGAAATGTAAATTGCATTACATTTTGAATTAGGTAAAAAAAATACATATAATGCTTGGGAGTTGCTTTAAATTACTATGGGGCAAATCAAACAATTTCACAAAGCATTGACAACTGTTAAAGTCAAATGATGGGTCTTTGGGGCATCGTCATACTATTCGATTTCCTGCATATTTGAAATTTTCCATAATAAAAGTTATTTAAGGAACACTCTCCTCTCCTTCACTTTAGTATCAACAAAAGAGAGATCAATGAATTATAAATGTTGTAAATGTCTGTTGTAATAATTTAATAATTATATAGTTGCACACACACAAAGCCCCTTATATTTTGAACATATAATTGAAATTAACTTTTATAAACAAATCAAAGTGACATTTGACAGTTCTAGAGCCAGAATGCTTGGGTTTTCATCCTGGATCCAACACTTCTATGTGTGACCTTTAAAATCACCCTCTGAAGATTAGGACTAAAAATAACTGTCAAAGGGTTGTTGAAAGGGCTGAATTAGTTAACACATTTAAAGTATTGAAAAAAATGTCGTCTAGCACTCAATTAATAATCAGTAAATGTTCATTAACAGACTAATATTACTACCTCTACTACTACTACGAAAACTAAGTCTTAAATAATAGCTATTAACTATTTTAGTATAAGTTTAGTATATATTTAAATAAAGGCAAAGGGGAATGAGTTTTAGGTTACAAGCCTTATATCAGAGCAATCTGGACTCTATGTGGAACTTCACTGTTGAAAGTATTACATAGGTTCGCCTTTCCACCCCCCCCCGACCAATTAACCTCTTTTAGCCCTATCCCATCCTCCCCCAGGAAGTTTCTATTTGTTAATTCTATATTTCAACTCTCTCCTTTCACTGTATATTTTTCTAGACATTCTGGTTGATCCTTTACTGTGAAAGGGGAAAAAATACAACATGGGGATGACAAACATGAAGATATTACCTGCTCCCCAATAGGTCGGCTCCCACCTCCAGCAGGAACCTGTGGTAGCTGTGAAGTGACAGCATGGTGCGTTACATCAGAGCGAGAGCCGGCTCGTCGCTGCAGGGATGGACGTCTCAGAATCTGATTTTTAAAAATATGTAGAGACATCTAATTATTTGATCCATATATATCCTTATTCATCCTTAACTTGAAACTATCAACCCATATTACCAAAACTGTCATTAAAAACTTCATATTCACTATCTTCATAAAAGTTATAAGATGAAGGTTTTAAATTCATCATGCATCATATATTAATGCCACACAAAATATCCTGGTATATTGTTTCCCAAGCAACATATACTAAAAGCATTTGAGTTCTTCACCCCATTAAAACTCAACTTATACCCTGGCCAGTGTTGCGCTGTGGTTAGAGCATTGTCTCATGCACCAAAGGGTCTCAGGTTCAAATTCCAGGTCAGAGCATGTACCTGGGTTGCAGGTTTGATACCTGGCCCCACTTGGGATGCATGTGGGAGGCAACCAATTGACGTGTCTTTCTCACATCTCTCTCTCCCTCTCTTTCTCTTTCCCCCCATCTCCTCCCCACCTTTTCTCCCTTACACTCTCTAAAAATCAATGGAAAAAACACCTTTGGGTGAAGAGTAACCAAAAAAACAAAAACAAACAAACAACAACAAAAAACAATAAAAAACCCAAACACAACTTATGAAGCTTTTCAAAATCTAATAACATTTCATTTTTTAAAAGTAAAAAATATACATTTTAATAAAGAGTATTTTCAGTTAAGAGTTCAATTCAAAGACAACCACAGGGGTTAAACACTGCGACTCTGGACCATACTGCAATGGCAAGGCACAGTTAAACTGGCAACACTTTTTCCACTTAACTCTTTTTAATTAGGGCAAATTACTTTTTCTATGCCTGTACTTCATAGCTCTGCGTAAGGACTGATGAGAACAGATCCTTCTTTCAAAGCAGACCCTGGGGTGAAGGTAGTGGGGTAAGAGATCAACCATAGGACTTGTATGCATGCATATAGGCATGGCTAATGGACACGGATACTAGGGGGGTGAGGGCATGTGCTGGGAGGTGGGAGTGGCCAGAGATAGGTCAATCGGGGAAAAAGGAGACGTATGTAATATTTTAAACAATAAATAATTTAAAAAGAACAAAAAACAGTAGACACTAAAAAATTCTATAAATATTGTAGATGAACCATGAAAACTTTATTCTTTAGGATTAGTGTTTTAAATCTGTTAAAATATTAGCATGTGATATTGTAGTATTTTTCAAATATAAATAACCAACTTGTTTAGATATACCAATATTTGTCATTGTGTTATAACTGTCTTTTAGAAGAGAATCATAAATGCTCATATTAACGGCATTTTTCATAATTAACCACATTTTTTTGTAGTGGTACATTTCCTTGCTTCAAAGTTTAACCAGGACTTTGCTTTTCCTCTATTCATTTCAATTATTAAAATTTTATCTTAGTTAAGAGAATGGGGGACTCTCTCTACCATAACCTCCTCGTATTCTTGGTCTTCCTGATTGTCATCTTCATTTTCATCATCTTCCTCATCTGGCTCTGGCAAGTCCTCATCATCATCTAGCTCAGCTAACAGGGTACTGGCACGGCAGCTGTCAAGAAAATCTAGAAAACAAAACCAACAACCTTACTCTCAACACAATTAACAAAGCCTAACAAAAAATCAAAATGGGCCCTGACCGCTTTGGCTCAGGGGATAGAACATCAGCCTGTGGACTCAACGGTCCCAGGTTTGATTCCAGTTCAGGGCATGTACCTTGGTTGTGGGCACATCCCCAGTGGGGATTGTGCAGGAGGCAGCTGATCGATGTTTCTCTCTCATCAATGTTTCTAACTCTCTATCCCTCTCTCTTCCTCTTTGTAAAAAAAATCAATAAAATATATTTTTTAAAAAATCAACATGGGATAAAGAATGACCATAAACTAAATCCAAATCTACAAAATCATAATATAAAAGGTCAACAATATGGACTATGTTAAAATATAACAACAATATCAATCTCTGCATAAGTCACAGTTAGCATGGCAACGAATATCTACAGAGTACCTACAATAGGTCAAGAATTGTGTTAAGCCCTGACCGGTTTGGCTCAGTGGATAGAGAGTCGGCCTGCGGACTGAAGAGTCCCAGGTTTGGTTCTGGTCAGGGACATGTACCTTGGTTGCAGGCACATCCCCAGTAGGGGGTGTGCAGGAGGCAGCTGATCAATGTTTCTCTCTTATGGATGTTTCCAACTCTCTATCCCTCTCCCTTCCTCTCTGTAAAAAATCAATAAAATAAAAAAAATAAAAAAGGAATTGTATTAAGAATGAGGTATGGTTAAGTTCAATATTTTCTGACAGATTATTTTTATTTTATCTATAATAATGATATAAAGTAGTTTTTCATATAGTACGTGAATGTTTCTTGGTGGTTGGGAATGGGGTGGGCGGTTTTTATGGCTTTAGTCATTGAAATGGTTGTAATGAGTTTTGTTTTATTTAGAGCTTTTTAAAAAATACACATAAAGATGTTCATGCCTTCATTTCCAGTTGTAAATGTACTGGGCCATCCAAAAGATATTTCCAGATGCTAGACTTTGGAAGGAACATAGCCTATTCACTTACATGCTCATGTTGTCGCTTACACGTTTTTCTCTTTTTCTCTATGGTGTGTGTGTGTGTGTGTGTGTGTGTGTGTGTGTAAAACTTCTATAGCTATACAGTCAAGTGCTACATAACGTTTTGGTCAACGACAGACCACATATCCAATGGTGGTTCCATTAAGATTATAATGGAGCCCAGACACTGTGGCTCAGTGGTTAAGCATTGACCTATGAACCAGGAGGTCATGGTTTGATTCCTGGTCAGGGCACATGCCCAGGTTGCAGGCTCGATCCCCAGTATGGGGCATGCAGGAGGTAGCCAATCAACGACTCTCCCTCATCCATGATATTTCTGTCTCTCCATTCCTCTCTGAAATCAATAAAAATGTATTTTTTTTAAAAAGATTATAATGGAACTGAAATATGCCTATCTCAATTGCCGTGTCATAGCACAATGCAATACTCATGTGTTTATGGTGATGCTGGTATAAATAAGCCTACTGCATTGCAAGCATAACACATACAATTAGGGATAGTACATAATACTTCATAATTAAAATAAATGAGTATGTTACTGGTTTATGTATATACTCACCATATTTTTATCATTATTGTAGAGTGTACTCTTTCTAATTACAAAAAAAAAGTTTGCAGTAAAACGCTGTGCCATGATACACCAGCAGCAGCCTCATGCATCTCATGTTTAACTCATCTCTTGATTAATCATTTTCTCTTATGCTTGCTTTAACTCGTGTTTTATGATTCAGTGTAACCTAAGTGTAGTGTTTATAAAGTCTACAATAGCGTAAATAATGTCATAGGCCTTTACATTCACACATTCACTCACCACTCACTCAGACTCACCCAGAAAAATTTCTAGTCCTGAAAGTTCCATTCAAGTGCCCTGTGCAAGTGTACCATTTTAAAAATCATTTGTACCATATTTTTACTACACATTTTCTACATTTACATGTTTAGATACACAAATATTTGTTATTGTGTTACAAGTGCCTACAGCATTCAGTACAGTAACATCTGTACAAGTTTGTAACCTGGAGCAATAGGATATACCATACAGCCTAGGTGTTTAGGAAGCTATATACCATCTAATTTTGTGTTAAGTACACTCTGTCATGATTGCATAAGGATGAAATTGCTTAATAATGCATTTCTCAGAATGTATCCCAGTTGTTAAGTAGTACTTAACTGGTGTAAATAGAATTTGAGCCCCCTGGAACTACAAGGGAGACAGACATTTAAAAAGTAAATAAATGAATATATTAACACGAACTATAAAAGATCTTATGAGGAAAAAGAACAAGGTAAGTCAATCAGAGAGATCTTCGCTATGTGACCTGGCAAGTTACTTAATGATAATGACCACTTAAAGATTATACACTATATTTCGAAAAAACATACCGAAGAGAGTTTATAATTATTTAGTAGACACTTACATTTGCAGACCTCTGAACCAAAAATATTTTAAGCCTAATAATTACATAAGACTAAAAATTCAATGCCTTTAACTAAATGACTACAAGAAAGAGGCCTGATACTATACTCAACTAGTTTCTAAGATACAGTTTTTAGCACTTTAATATTTTGAAATCAGAATGTATGTTACAAGCAATGGCAAGTCACTGCTAAACTGGCAACACTTTTTCCCTTAGTGACATAAAATAATGGTATCTCTTATAACAATGGCATCATAAATTTGATGAAATATATTACCCCTAACACATATGTTACCCCTACAATTTAGGCAGTGGTTCTCATAAACATGATGAGATAGCAGTATACATAATAAATCATTTCCAATTTGGTTCATTTTTAAAGGAAAATCATCATGGTGCTCATAAACATAATGTGGTAGAAGTATATAAAATAAATCAATTCTTTTGGTTCATTTTTAAAGGAAAGTCATCTAATTTTATATAATTTATATGTTACAATTCACTGAAGTCAGATTTTTTTTAACTCATCTGCCCTTTTTTTTAATCAGAGTATAAGCATGTTTTATAAAACTCCTTAAATTTCAGAGTTGAAAATCACAGAATCAAATTATGGTCCTCAAAGTGTAAAGAGTAAACATTTGTATATACAGAAATTATTTTATGAGACAGGTACTACTGTGAGCCTTCACAGCGGCACTTTTATAGTCCTTTAGTTTTAGGAATATAGAAAAGGAAATTTTAATCATCTAACAATTTTTAAAAGGCAACAAGTAGCCTAACTCTTTAATATTCTCTCCCATTAGCATATCCACAACCTTCTTAACCTTCAAATAATAATGAATTAAACCCTGACTTTAATGCATTAAGAAATAGTAGGAAGGGAGGGCTGTTTTTCCATGGGAAAAACTGAAGTGGAAAATAGCTTTTCAATAAATTTACAATACTTTGATATAACAATAATCATCTTCATTTGCTACGTACACATTTAGAGGATGAAGTAAAAAAAAGATAAATGTGATGTTTTCCTAAAGCCATACATCAGAACCAATTCTTAGCTTGGAATAGGAGAGGCCACATTTTCAGAAAAAAGAAAACATTATAATGAGATACATAAAATAGTACTTAAAATATTATCTTTATATACATTTTCTTGTATTTGAAATTAGTAACAGTAACTTTTTAAAAATATACTTTTTTACTGATTTCAGAGAGGGAGAAGAGAAATAGAAACATTAATGATGAGAGAGAATCATTGATCAGCTGCCTTCTGCACGCCCCACACTCGGGAGGCAAGCCAGGAACCTAACCAGCAATTGAACCACGATCTTCCAATTCAGAGGGCAACTCTCAACCACTGACCAACACTGGCTGGTCAACAAGGGTAATTTTTTAAAAAACAGGCATGCCCTGGCTGGTGTGGGTCAGTTGGCTGGAGCATCATCATGTACACCTAAAGGTGGAGGACACATACCCAGGTTGCAGGTTCCATCCCCAATAGGGGAATGTACAGAAAGCAACCAATTAATTATTTCTCTCTCACATCTATGCCAGTCTGTCTCTCTGTCTCTCTCTCTCTCTATTTCTCCGTGCCCTCTCCCTTCCACTGTCTCTCTAAAAATGAATGGAAAAAATATTCTTACTCCTCAGGCAAGGATTAAAAAAATGCCTGTCCAATGTTGTTCAATAGTTGAGCACTGACCCCTGAAACAGGAGGTCGTGGATCAAGTGAGGGCTGTGGGCTCCATCTCCAGTGAGGGATGTGAGGAGGCAGTCCACTGATGAGTCTCTCTCATCATTGTTTCTGTCTCTCTCTCCCTCTCCCAGTAATCAATTAAAAAATAAGAAGAACAATGAAATAAGAAAAAGAACAGGCAATGTGATCAAGGATCTATATAAAGGATATTCCAAAACAATGATGGGATTGCAATTCAGCAATTACTCTGTTAGGAATTTACCCTAAGAAAATACACAACAATATGGTTCAAAGATGCTCATTCATAACAATATTTATGTTAATAAAAACTGTAACTTAGCCCTAGCCAGTTTTGCTCAGTGGATAGAGGACTGGCCTATGGACTGAAAGGTCTCGGGTTCGCTTCCGGTCAAAAGCACATGCCCAGGTAGCGGGCTCAATCCCCAGTGGGGGGTGTGCAGGAGGTAGCCAGTTAATGATGCTCTCTCATCATTGATGTTTCCATCTCTCTCCCCCTCCACATTCCTCTCTGAAATCAACAAAAATATATTTTAAAAACAAAACAAAAAAAAACCCCCTATAACTTAAATAACCAAAATGGAGAATTTATTAAACAATGATCATATAGTCAAATAGTGGCGTATTTGGCAGCCATTTCAAATAGTAGAAACCCACAGAACAATGTGAAAATGTTTCACAATGTATTGAGAGAAAAGAGCTCTCTGGAAAGGACATAATCTCTTTTTGTTTTTAAAAAGAGAGAACATACACCTCAAATGGTAACTATACTACAAATGGTAATAAAGAGCTAATATGCTAATGGTTGATCACCATACCAGTAACAACCAGGTCATTAGCATATTAGCTGGGATGTTGCTCCAGAAACAGGGCGGAAGTGGGGAGGAGCTCAAAGGAGGCAAGACCATTCTGTGCGAGCCCATAGCACCCCCCTCACCAGTACTTTGCCACCCATTGCTCGCACTCTGAGTGCCACACAGCCCACCTGCTAGGGGAAGGAGCACAGCGCAGCAGGTGGGAGGCTTCCACACTCTCCTCCAGCGCCATGATGGGACGGAGCCACTGCATCTCTGGAGAGACCGGGCAGAAGTGGGGAGGCACCCAGAGAAGGCGGGACCAGCCCGAGGTGACTCAAGGGACTGAGGGCAGGGCTTGAAGCAGCAAGACAGGGCCAGAGGGTTTGGGGGTTAGGCCAGGTGCACTGGAGATCTGCATGGACAGGTTCGGGTGCCAAGGCAGGGCTGCAAGTGGGTGGGCCACGCCTTGTGATTTTGAATCGTGCACTGGGCTCTTAGTCTATTTATATACAAGCCTAAGTGACCGCTTGACTGTTCACTATAATGCAAACTTACCACCAGGGGGCAGACACTCAATGCAGGAGCTGCCCCCTGGTGGTCAGTGTGCTCCCACAGGCTCAGCTGACCGGGATTACTGGGGCTGGGGTGAGCAGGAGTGGCTCCTCCCCCAGATCCCCACAGGACACACTGAGGGACCTCATCAGAGCATGAATCCATGCACTGGGCCTCTAGTGTATCAAATAACAGTGATTGTTTTCAGAAGGTAGAGACTAAATGATTTTCATTTATATTTACTTTTTATAAAATGTCTTAATTTTCTATTAAAAAAGATTAGAAATATATTTTAATTAAGTAGTTTTATCACTGACTACAGTATAGAAACTATGATGCAATTATAAAACTTTCTAAGAAAAATTAATTTAAAAAATTCAAATGTAACCTAATTAAGGTATTATTTCCAAAAGACCAATAGCCGTGATATTATTCACTAGAGGCCTGATGCATGATATTCGTGCATGAGTAGGGTCCCTAGGCCTGGCCAGCGATCAGGGCTTATTATGGGGTGACTACTGCCGCTGGTCGCTTCCTACAGGGCGATCACCTCCTGTAGGGCTACTGGGGTGGGGGGAGGGGGAGCAGGGCCAGTCCACTCACCAGCTGGTCCTGCCCCCCACTCACCCAGTCGCTACCAGTCGCCTCACTCTGTGGGGCAACTGGCGGAGCGATTGGGAGCACCCCCCCCCCCACCCCGCCACCTTGGCTGGCCTGAGGGCTGGGGGCAGCTCCTGTGTTTGCCTGCCCCCTGGTGGTCAGTGCACAACATAGCGACTGGTCATTCCACCATTTGGTTCATTTGCATATTAGCCTTTTATTATATAGGACAATAAGGAAATATATATTTGGTCTTCGCCTCCGTTCCAAGAACTGATCTCCTAAAACCTTTGGAATTTCCTATGTAATAACAATAAAAGTGCCTTTTGTTTTTCATAATCAGAGTTGTTTTTATGGAAAGCCCCTAGGTAATCTAAGGATGGGTGTTGGTTACAAATGGAACCAACCATAATTAAAAGGTTAGAACTTCCACTTCACCCTCCAGACCTCTGAGGAGAGAAGAGGAGCCAGAGACTGAGTTCAATCACTAATGGCTAATAATTTAATTGCACCTAATTCATGAAGCAAGCCTCCAATAAAATCCAAATGATGAGGTTTGGAGAGCTTCAAGAATAGGGAACAAAAGACAACCAGGAGGCTCCAGGAGGGTCCCCACACTCAAGGGGATATTGCCTGTGCTTGGGACAAACTCTTTCAGACCTCGCCCTATGGATCAATTCTGTTTCTGGAATTATATCCTTTTTATAATAAACTGGTAATCTAAATAAAGTATTTTCTTGAGTCCTGTGAGCCACTCTAGCAAATGAATCCAATCTGAGGAGAGGTTCATGACCTCAAACTTATAACCAGTCTGTCAGAGACAGAGATGACAGCCCGGACTTGCAATTAGCTTCTGAAGGAATGGGGGGAAGGGATGTAATGGGGGACGGGGGGTGTTGTAGAACTGAGCTCTGAACCTGTGGGATCTGACACTATCTCAGAGTAGAGAGTGTCAGAATTGAGTTGAGTTATAGGACACCCTAGCTGGTGGTGTCTGAGAACTGCTTAGTGTGGAAAAACTTCACACACATTTGGTAGTTAGAGATGTCAGAAGTGAAGTATTCTGTATTAAGTAGAGAAGACACATAGAAGTTTTTTTCCTCTTACATTACACTGTATAAGGAATATCACTTTACAAAGTTTATTAATCTATTACACTTCTATTCTCTGATAAAGGTATTAAATATGTTATGATTTGTCATTAGTGACAAAAAGCAAAAAAAGAATAACACAAAAATTCTTAGATGTCTTTTTATAATCTGATAACTTAATAGTCCCTCATATTATGTAACTTTTTTCATCTTATTTGTTAGGAGAATAATTCTTTCCTAATTAAAAGTTAAAATCACAGCAGAAAAACATAATAAAAGCATCTCTATACAAATATCTAAGTATTTTAAACTGTAACTTACCATATAAGGAATACTCTGCTTCCTGACCTGTGTCACTCTCACTGGAGGTTGATGTGAGGCTGGTGGTTAAAGTATTACTTAATGACTGCCCAACTGATAAAACTGTTGTTGCTGTAGCTACATTGCTGCTGCTCGTAACACTGGATGTTGACATAGTCACTGTTGATGTAGTACCAGGTGTGGTCAAATTGGGAAAACTCTGAGCACCCATAAGAGGAGAAGCTGAAGATAAAAATGAAGCAAATCAGTATGAATAGGTAGAATATTATAAATCTTAGAATAACTAGGTTACATTTTTAGAAAAAAGAATGAGGTCATGAAACATTAAATTATTAAATGGCTGAAAAGCAACTTTGGGAACCCAACTGAAATCCAACTAAAAGTTCTTATTTTTATAGCACTATTATTTTTCAAAAAACTAAGTCTAGCTTTTTAAAAAAGTGAAATAAGCAATGGAATAATTCCCAATAATATTTTCCAAAGGAACTACTTTGACTCGTTAGTACATTAGAATCAAGTAACTTTCAGCAGTTAATAACAATTTAGGACCAGTGTGATGCTCTGATTTCAACTGACTATGATGATATTTAATAGTCATCTATTTTCTCATGCAACTGTACTTAATGATTTATCATAGAAGTGAAAAACAGAAGTGTGTTATTGGTTTTACCCTTTCAGAATACGAGGTTCTTTAACATACCTGATCTGAATTCTTTAAATATGATTCTACGGAATTTCATATTCTTGAAGTGCTAAATTTGATGGAGTTGTATCTAACATGGTTAATGTTCTAGCTCAAGACTGAAGCCAGAACCCACTGAACAAGAAACTCTACTTTGTATCCCTCAGAGTGGAAAAGGCATTGGTTTCCATAAGGAAAAGCTCACTTACTTGCTGTGCTCATCACATTCCTCCCCAAAGTATTAGTGTTGTTATCACTGCTGCTTCGGCTTAGATTCATGTTGTTCGTGGCATTAGTCCGTGCTATGTTTGCCACTCTCCTTACAAAACTCTCCAAGCTAGATGTTTCTCTTGAGGACAGGTTAGGTACACTTGCACTAGAGCTCATAGGGGCCCCAGCAGCCAACAAAGAACTCACTGACAGTCTGTTACTTGCTGAGGAGCTAAGGGGTCGTTGTGAAGCTGCTTCTTTATTAGTTAACTCAGATACTGAACTAACATCAGGAGAACTGACACTAACAATTCCCATGGATATTGCACTAGACTCCCCAGGAGTACGAACAGAACTATCAGGGCCTAACTTTCTTTCAGCATTTTCACTTCCCGTTTCCGCTGTTAAGGTACTGGTGCTGGCACTGGATGATGACCCTACTTCTGTTTGAGGGATGTTTTCAGCAGATGAAAGAACAACAATAGGTTCATGGACATCAGCTCCTGAAACTATACTGTGTTCCATTACAATTTCTGATCTCCGTTCCGTTTTGGTCGAACCCAAGCTGATGTCGCTGCTACTGGCCACGCTACACACAGAACTGCTGCTTCCTTTTCTACTTGAGGAGCCTGCAGCAGCAGATGTCTTGTCTGGACAGTTGTTTTTCACCAAGCTGCTCCATGATTGCGTTGTGCCTGAAACAGTGGATGAAACAGGTTTGGGTGATGCCACTGTATCAGGGTCGTACCCTGGTGCAAGCTTGAGGTCAAATTTTCCTTCTGCGCCCATACGGTAAGAGTTTGAGCCACCAGCATCCCAGGTGACATCAATCCAGCCTGGAAAGGGACAGGAGTTTGTGAGACCCAGCAGAAAGCAGATAGGAGCGTGTCAGACAGTAGCTCCACAATATGGGATCAGTTTTTCATCAGTGTTGTCTGAATTTCTATAGTCATTTAAGGTCTGCCAACTAAAATTAAATTCTTCCTTTTATTTCTATTACTTCTGAACTGTTCGGTGATATTTAAAAACAATTAAGAGTCATGTATATGTCTACTGGGGTATCTTTTAAGAGGAAGAACTTAAAATTGTTTTAAAAAATGAATACAAATGGTAAAATACTGCAACTTCAGCAATATAGATGAAATCTAAGTAAAAGGTTTTTTAGTTGCTAAATATGATTATGTGGTCAAATGTTCTTTACAGAAAAAACTGCTGGTTTACCATTAAGTTCTGAGTTTGGGCTAAATCCTAAAATTGACAGACAAAATATTCATATATTACTGTAGAAATTTTAGGTCACTAGCTCAAATAACACTAAGTTAGCATTTCGGTTGTGTTCTCAAAGTTCAGTGGTTACTTGGTTCTCTGATGATTAAATTTAATATATTAGAATAAACACAGAAAAATCCTAAAAACAAAAATTTTAAAGTACACTAAGCCCTTTTACTAAAACTAATCAACTAAAGCTATATATATTAAAGCTACTAACATGTGAAGAACTAATGAGCAAAATGACATTTAATCTATATTTATTTGCACTCGGAAAAGTATACGTATGAGTTAAAAAAAAATTAACTTCAAAAAGCAACAAAGTGCCAATTATAAAGGAAAACTAATAGAAATTTTACTATCTTATTTTAGTGTTATAAACGAACTACATTTCATGGAAGAACGCATAAAAATGTTTATTTTTAAATATAACAAGTCTTTATAAAGTTTAAAAGTTCTTCGGCCATACACATACCAACATGCATGCACACATGCATACACATGTATATGTATGTGTACACATACACACACACCACACACACACACACTGTTAATTTATATATATGATGAGGTTCAGAGGGGTATAAGCAATATTGAATTACCTGTGGGAATTCTCTGCATATGAGTTCTTTGAAAGGAAAACTGCCCCAAATCTACATAATCTAGTTTACATGAGATTTCAATTGCCTCAATTTATTCTTTATGCTGAAATAACCTCTGAAGAACCAACAATTAACTATCTCTTCTGCAACATGGAAAAGTATAAGAAAAGTAAAGGTGCAAAAACATATCCCAACCCCAAATAAAAATAACATTTTCATTGCATTAATTGATTCAAATATACACTAATAATTTATTTCACAGTACTTATAAAAATTTGTAATTATATGTTTATCTGTTTCACCCAGAAGCAGGGGAACATACTTTGACCATTGTATACCTGAATTCTAACAAAGTACCTTTACAGTGTAAGCAATCCTACTTGTAGAAAAAATAAAAATTATTACATACACGTTGGTTGGATATTCCTATCAACACACAGATTCTTTAGGGGGGAAAAAAAGATTTAATTGATATAATGTAGAAAAATAATTTTAAAATGTCAACTATTCATATTAGTCTGAGAATGTGTTTAAATTCATGTCTAAGGGGGGCTAAGAAAGAGTACATATGTTCTATCCATAAGTATATAGGAAGAACACAACTCTAAACTCCTATGCACCCAAACTAAATAAAAAGACAGTGTTAATAACAACTAGCCATTATCAGAAATGATTGGCTTAAGTATTTGAAAGCTAAGAACTCTCTCTGACATAAAGGTTTTAAAGTACAACTAACAGGAACTGTCATTCTGGTGACCCAAAACTCTGAATCTCTACATATGTCAGATAAAAAATAAGCCTCTTATATGCTAAATTCTGAAATTGTAAGATTCCAATTTTCCTATGCAGTTGCTTCAGTTAATTCCAGCCCGAGAAAAATTAACTGCATTCACATATACCCTAACTAGCCCACACACTTGAAAGCCAAAACAAACAATTTAGGAGAAACAGAATATTAACTAAGTGTACTTAAAATACCAACAAAGGAATATATTTGAAATTTTCTGAGTTGAATAGTACTATTGTCATCTCAACTATTACTGGTTTTTATGACTTTCAGCAGTTATGTGCATGCTCACTCACTGTTAACCTGCTACGATAACAATACTTTGTAATTAGGATATGACTCTAGAGAAAAGCATTTTGTAGTATATAATTCAAGGAACAGAATCTTAAAAGCAATAAAATCAAAGAGTTTAAGTAAATTAAAACCTTAATTACACAGAACATGAATATATTCAGATGTTAAATGTTTGTCATTTTCCTAAGCACTGTCACTTTTCCTAAGAACCCACCATTGGTTAGGCAAATTATCCACTCATAAATCAACCTTCTAAGGTATAAAAAAAAAAAAATTACTCATAATACTTGAATCTGAGAATTAATAGCAATTTATTAAATGGGTATGAACTTCCCTAAACTGGCAGGTGGACATCCCCCGAGGGGTACCGTATTGCGAGAAGGTGCAGGCAGGGCTGAGCGCACCTCTCCCCCACCCCCCAGTGCACAAATTTCGTGCACAAGGCCTCTAGTATTAAGGTAAAGATCAATGAAAACTTATAAATAATAAAATAAAAAGCAAAAAATGTACCTTGAGTGGATTCAACTTATACTAGCTTGTTAATCACTTCAAAATATTAGCAATAAAGTTTGAGTCAAAAATGTAAGAAAATTTAATAATTTCCCTTATTTGTAAATAAATGATTTTTTCCATTTTTTTATGTGAAATCAACAGATCAGTTCTTCTACATAATGCTAGGATATTTATACAATTTATAAATTATCCCAAAATAGCAAAAGAAAAATATGTTTTTATCTAAGTACTTAATTTCTTCACTACAAATGCTAAGCACCTACTCACCATTATGCAGTTCTCCAGTGACGGTGCCTTCTCCCTGTGGGCTGCCATCCTGATCTCGCCATTTCCAATCAAGGCCTCTGATCACACGAGCCCCTGGAACCATGTATTTCAGAACCTGGGAGCGTACTAGACGCCTTTGTCTTCTAAGATTAGCTTCAGCTTCCTTAGCTGCTTTTCCTGTAAGGTAAAAATTAGAGAAATAAGAACAAAATCACTTCAGATAAATATAAATATTTTAATAAATTAGAAAAACCCATTATCATCTCTTTACCTAGCTGATCTTCACATACTCCATTTACAGTGCCATAAAGTTCAAATCCAGACAGTGAGAGGTAGTGAGTTTGGCCACTAGCATTCTTTCCCATCTGTTTAATTCTCACATGTCGCCAACCTTGTTTCTCATCCTTTGGTGAATCAAGAGGCCATGTTGCTGTTGACCTATAAATATGATAAGGAAAAAATGGTGTAATATTTTATAACAGATGAAAAGATGTTTTAATGTGCAGAAGAATTTTTACATAACAGAGAACTATAGGAAAAACAAAGTAACTTTCATATTCAGTCAACAGTTTGTTACACAAGAATAAAGAAATCAAAGGAAGAAATATAGTAATCAAGAAAATAAATTAAATATGAAATATTTAAATGTATACTATTAATTTGACTCATAACATTAAATGATTTAAGATTAATAAAATCCAAAGAAATAAGACAAATCTTGAGTAACAAATATGCTTTTATGATGCAAAAGATTTTTTAAATTCTTGAAAAGTTTTAAATAATATATTTAAGTATTAATGTTAAAGCTTGAAAATATTATCTAGTAATCTCAGTTAAGAAGCTCCTTCCATACTACATCAAATGCAGAAAGTAACTTAATGCCATACTCTATCTACCCTTCAAAATGTGCCACAATGTACAATTAAAACTTATCAGGACTAAAATTTTAGAATTATAATACTGAGTCTTTTAAAAAATTTACTGATTGATTTGAGTGAGGAAGGGGCAGGGGAGAGGAAGGGAGAAAGACAGGAGCAGGAAAGGAGGGGGGAGGGAGAAAGAGAAAGAGGAAGGGGGGTGGAAGAGAAACACTGACTTACTGTTCCACTTATTTATCCATTCATTGGTTGACTCTTTTATGTGCCCTGACTGGGGATCAAACCCAAAAACTTAGCATATTGGGATGATCTCTAATCAATTAAGAGATCCAGGCTGAGCCCTGATCTTCTGTCTTTAAAAAAATATGTGTGTGTGTGTGTGTGTATAAATTTAGAAAAAGAGATACATAAAAATAATAAAAATTTAAAAGTCAGCCATCTACAATAAAAGAGTAATATGCTAATTAGACCAGATATCCTTCCAGATGAAGCCGGGGCCGGAGCAAAGCTACCCAGTCCCAGATGCCTGCTGGCAGCCCGAGCAAAGCCCGGGTCCCAGGTGCCGGAGGGAAGCCAGTGCTGGCAGCCAGGGGAAGGAAGGCCTACTCTTGCATGAATTTTCGTGCATTGGGCCTCTAGTTATTCAATAACCAGCAATAGTTTGTTGAACATTCACAAGTATCATGTGAATATATGGGGAATTTAGTAAAAAACTAATTCTATTTTTTGTTTTTGTTAGTGTGCTATACAGACACACACATCGTAATGTATCAATTTATTTTTAAATATGTATGTTCAGTTTTCTACTAATGTTTAACTTAAAGCTTGTCACCAAAGTTTTGGTGAAGTCAGCATTTCAAGTTTTAATACCTAAAATTCATTATTAATAATGTACTGTTTTCAGAAAGGCTATCTTGCTGCAATTATTTAACAAAGAAGAGAGCTCTAAGGATATACAATCATAAAAATAAACATGGTTCTTTATTGAGTATTCTAATTCACAAAGACTCCTCCACTAACCCTGGTTCATTGAGACTGCAGTCATCAACATGGGTATACAAAGAGGTCCAGTTCTGTCCATCTTTGGATACCTGGAAAACCCAATTTCTTAGTGCAGACCGTCCATATCCACGAGCATGACGAAGTGTATATGCTGATGGTATCACCCAGAGACCCAGATCTATGGCAAACCACGCATTCTTATCATCATTGCTATGACAATTTAAAGCTGAATTATCACGACTTAGTATGTCTTCTAAGCGGCCATAAGGTAGATTTCTTCCTTCTGATGATGTTACTACAACAAGTCCATAAGCAGCTGGATTTACCCATTCATATGCAGTTCTACACAAAATTAAGAAAATATTAGCAGTTAACACTATTAAAGTATTTATTCATAGCTTTTATCATACATAAAATTATATCAATTTTAAAATTCTACTATTAACAATTTAAGATAGTTTTTCTTCATAAAAATTAATTTAGCCCTAGCCAGTTATTTGTTTGTTTTTTGTTTAAATATATTTTTGATTTCAGACAGGAAGGGAAAGGGAAAGATAGAAACATCAATGATGAGAGAAAAGCATTGATTGGCTGCAAACTGCACGCCCCCTACTGGGGATCAAGACAGGAATGGAACTAGGAACCCTTCAGTCCACAGGCAGGTGCTCTATCCACAGAGCCAAACCGGTTAGGGCAGCAGCCCTCGGACTGAAGGGTCTCAGGTTCTATTCTAATCAACAGCATGTACCTCAGCTGTAGGTTCAGTACCTAGACCCAGTCAGGGCATGTGTGGGAAGCAATCAATTGATGTGTTTTTCACATCAATGTATCTCTCTCTTCCCCGCCCCCACCCCTCTCTCCTTCCTTCCTTCTTTCCTTCCCTCCCTCCCTCCCCCTCTCCCTCCCTGCCTGCCTGCCTTAAATCTCTCTAAAAATCAATGGAAAATATATCCAAAGGTGAGGATTAACAACAAAATTAAATTAGTTTTAAATTTAACCTATAAGATAAAATTCCATTGACTACAGAATACTCAAATTTTATTCTGCTACCTAGAATGCTTTTTCCAGGTATATTAAACAGAATGACTTACTTGGCATTTGTCCCAATCCAGTAAATAATTCCATTTTCATCAAAATCATGCTGGTGCCGAAATATAAAATTTTGGCCTTCTCTTAATTTTCGAACAAAAATAAATGAAGACCGGTCAAAATCATACCACTGCTTTGCTACCTAAACCAAAGAAAATATGAAAGACATTTTAATAATAATATTGTAAGACACACTGGCCACTCTTATCCTATCCCATTAATGTGAGCTATTTTACTACAACAAATACTAAATATTTGAAAAACACAGAAAAACAGAAATGTGCAAAACCAAAATAGCCCACTATTAATATCACAGAGTATTTCTTTAGTCTATTATTTCAATAGGTACAATAAAACAAAGTCTTGTGTATACGATACAAACACACTTTTCTCTTACCTGGTTTTATACATTTTATAGCTCCATAAAAGCACTCAAATTAATGGAAATAACTGTCAATTTGATATATCTTTAGTGATTGGCATTAGGGTTTTGTTTACTATTTTAGCATTGCAAGTAACTATAATAAACATCTTTATAAAGAAGCAATTTATAATGTATAAAGATTATTTTCTTAAATAAAGTCCTAAAAATAGAATTGCTAGGTCACACTATATTACCATAACACTAGATGCATACTTCCCCAATTACTTTTCTAAAGGACTAGACCACAGCAGAGAATGGTTATTTCACGAAGCTTTTGCAAGAACTTTTTTTCTCTTTTCTTTTAGAACTCACCATTTTTAAGAGGTATTGTTCCAAAGATTCAACTGTAGCTAAGGGTTCCATCTTCAACATCCTGCCAGTTCTATCTATCAATGCAGTTTCACCAGGTGCACGCTCCAACCGAAACCTTAATCTTCTTGTAAGTATCTGTAGAGAAAGGATCAAAATGCTTCATGAATTACCTTGCATTTTTATTGAAATTGTAAAAATTAGACTGTTACATGAGCACAGTGATTCAAATTTATAAAGGATCACTGTCTTTTGATAAATGAAGAATCAATGTCTGTTTCTATTAAATATGTATTTTTAAAAAAAGGTCCAGCGAATAAGATATAAGCTTTCAAGAAAAAAACAAAGTTAACTACTTAAAGTTTCTAAACAACTTCAACTATACATGGTATAAATAAAATTATTATAAAATACTTTAACAGAAATATTACATCTCTAATTTATTACTTGTATTTTTCCAGTTATGAAAAGTACTAATTAGCATATTTCTTTAAAACGAGAAATATATTAAATAACCTATAGCTAATAAACTTTTAAAAATACAAGATAGCTTCCAACCCATTTATTTTAGTAAGCAACAAGTTGGAGACTAGCAATTTGAGGTAGCTTCATTTCTGTGTAAATCTATAAACACAATTAAATATTTATATGTGCATTTGGATAGCATTTTAGACTGCAAAATTACCCAAGGGCATATTTCTAATCTTCCTGCCTTTGTATCTTGCACTCTCCTGAAATGAGAAGTACATAATAAAAGATATTTGTGCTCCTAGGACTGTTCCAATCTTTGAGACTAGTCTCTATTTCACTCACTTATCAAAATAAAGCCATAAAAGAAATGGACTGCCCTGGCTGGTTTAGCTCAGTGGATAGAGCATCGGTCTGCGGACTGGGGGGTCCCAGGTTCAATTCTCGTTGCGGCACGTGCCCAGGTTGCAGGCTCAATCCCCGGTGTGGGGCATGCAGGAGGCAGCCAGTCAGTAATTCTCTCTCATCAATGTTTCTCTCTCTCTCTCTCTCTCTCTCTCTCTCTCTCTCTCTCTCTCTCTCTCCCCTTTCCTCTCTGAAATCAATGATATAGATATAGATACATATTTTTCAAATGGACCACTAAATCCCCTTGGCTCCTCTATATGTCTGAAGTGAAACAAAGTAGACTTCAATATCTTGTACAATATACATTCAATGTAAGGTGCACTAACTGCACTGTAATCCTGGGAAAAAAGCTCTAATTTGGAAGTCTAGTGGCTTCGGTAACATTATTGGGTTCCTGGGGAAATGGCAAGTTTTACCTGGAGTAGGTACTGTTTTGGCAAATGCAGATTCTTGGTTACTTATTAAGGGCAATATTTAAAAGAAACTTTCCACGCAATGGAATGCAGGATAGGTTAGACAAAGGCAAGATTCAAGGCCAAAGGGCCTGTTAGAAAATATTAAAGTAACCCATAGAAGATATAATGAAAGTATTAACAATTATGAATATTTGTCTGTTCATACCTATAACACAGGTACTAACCAAAGAATAATTAATATAATGAGAATGTCAACCAAATAACATTTAGGAAGAAACAGGCTTCTTACAAACACATAGATAATAACAGATTTCTGGAAGGATCAATAGGAATAGCTAAAAAAGGCCTTCTGGCTATAACCAATAACATCCATAAAGCAAAAAAAAAATTATACTTAAAATGTTTTCACATTTTCTTATATGTTGACACAGATGAAGGAACTTATAATTCATGTTTCTAGGACAAAAGAACCCTTTTTTCTGCTTTTCCACAGATGAAGTGTCTTTTTCCACTTAAGACCTACCAAATATGATTTATTACTTTTAACAAATATTTTATTGAAAATCCACAGTAATTTCAACAAAATAAAACTGAAATTTTAATACATTTAAGAGTCATGAAAAACAACAATCAAATAGCATTACGGATAAAATCTTTAATAATTAAGCAGTATCGTTATTTAATACAACATGAAAGGAAATTTTTTGGTCTGTGTGTTTTTTTAAAGACCGCTCCTAAATGCAGTCAGCTATAATAGCAATTGAATTTTGCATGATTACCTGGAGGTTGTATGTAGATCCTGGAGTATCATACAAATGGAGAGGTAGACGTTCAATAGATTCTAATACAGCTATTAATTTTCGAATTAATGCAACTGCTGGTCGACTGTGAAGCAAAAATAATTATTAAGTGTTTTAATATAATTTCATACAAAAATTTATACAGAAACTGCAATAACCAACCCCATATAGATCCCTACTTTCTAATGAGTGCAGAGAAGTTTAATTTTGTACTACACTACATCTGAGTAAACAAAAATACTCTAACTCAATTTCCTTCCCTTAGTATTGCGTTTTTCTTATAAAAGTTAAACTTACTGCATTCAAGGTAGATGTGTAACTATTATCTTTAAATTTACCACTTGTATTATATTTGACACATAAAAGAATACATGAAACAAAAATTTTTTAGAAATGATATTTGTTGGCAAGGCAACACTGGTACAATATTTCTGGAAATAATTTAACAGTATCAAGAAACTTTAAAAATCATCAAAAACAAAGACCATTTAAAAATGATATCAAGATAATCATCTATAACTATTAACTAATATCACTTTAAAATTTTTATATATTTCCATTGAGATAAGTATTTACTATTAAAATAATTTGCAAAGAGCTAAAATTTTTAATATAGTAATGTTTAAATTATACATCCATAAAATGTAATATGCACTCATTTAAAGTGATATTTCAAATTATTAAAATTGAATTTAAATTGTTTTAAAAAGTCACTCACATTCAGAAGTAAATAACATAGTAAAAGGAACCTTCATCAACCCTTGACCCAGCTTCAACTATTACCTACTAATAAGCAATTGATTTCTATCTACATCCCCATCCGTTTCTCTCCTCCCCATGTTTTGAAGAAAAGTGCCAGAGAGCATATACTTTTGTCTATAAAAACTTTTTGAGTATCTATTTCTACCAAGGAAGAATTCTGAAAAAATAAACATCATTATCACACCTAAAAAAGTATGAACAAGACTTAATACCATCAAATATTTAGTCAGTATTCAAATTTCCACTTGTAACTTAAAAAAGAATCTAAACTAAATGATCATCTACATTCAGAGCAAATATGTAATTTTCCTTTTATTCTATTAAATTAAAACATGTTTAAAAATCTTGCATCTTATGAACTTACAAATAAGCTACTTTATATTATAAACACAGCAAATATCAAAATCTTTAAAATATGAACGTTTACCTTTCATCGTCTTCATTTTCACTAAAGGCTGTTTTAAAAACGTTTATTCTTTCTACCAGTTGACTACAATCTTGTTTCACATCTAAATCCATGCTCTAAAGAAAACAAAAATGAGAAAGTGAAAAAAAACAAAACCACCATTACTAAAATTATCAAAAAACACATGCTACAAAGATGAATATTAACATTTACAAAAAAAGCAATATAATCTAATGAAAAGCAATTTTCTTTCCATTAAAACTCATTTTACTATATGACTAATAGACCGTAGCTAACACACAGAGATTATTTTTCTTCCTTTTTCAATATTATAATGGAGTAGCAATTATATTGTTAAATCAATTTGTCTCAAAGTGTAGTATATAAGATGATTTCAGGTTATGTATTTTAACAGTACTATTTTAATTATTAGAAAAAATAACTGCTTTATTTTATTTTTTAAATACATGTTATTGATTTTTTTTACAGAGAGGAAGGGAGAGGGATAGAGAGTTAGAAACATAGCTAAGAGAGAAACATTGATCAGCTGCCTCCTGCATATTCCCTACTGGGGATGTGCCCACAACCAAGGTACATGCCCTTGACCAGAATCGAACCTGGGACCTTTCAGTCCGCAGGCCAACGCTCTATCCACTGAGCCAAACCGGTTAGGGCAAAATAACTGCTTTAATAAAACAATAACCTCATAGACATTACTAAGAGACATAATGTGATATTTCAATATAATTTTAATAAATAGAAATTAATGCAAATAATAAAATTAATAAAGAAAATATGCGACTGAAGTTAAAGTGAATTTTTACAGTGTATCACCACTACAATAATTAGATCAAGTAATTTGCCCTAGCTGATTTAGCTCAGTGGATAGAACCTCGGCCTGCAGACTGAAGGGTCTCAGTTGGATTCTGGTCAAGGGCACATGCCCAGGTTGTGGGCTCAATCCCGAGTAGGAGACATGCAGGAGACAGTCAATCAATGTTTCTCTCTCATCATTGATGTTTGTATCTCTCTCTCCCTCTCCCTTACTTTCTGAATCAATAAAAATATATTTTAAAAAAAAGATCAAGTAATTTATGTGGCCAACAGAACTAAAATAAAAATTTTCACTTTTCATAGTTCTGTTAGAATTTGTTACAATAAGTATATATGATATTTCATCAAAATAAAGGAATATTTATCACAATAAAGAAATTAAAGTTAGAAAAAAAACTGAAGAGAAATATAAGGTTATTAAGTAAATACTTGTCGAATATTCACAAAAACATCCTAAACTAGTATTTCTCACAAAATTCATTTTGTGCAAATAATTTAGGTATTTAACGATGTATACAGACTATTTTTTATAAGAAAATCAGAGTATGATGTTAAATCTCAGGCTAAAGTATTTTATTCAACAAAATCTTGAACAAATTACAATCAACGCAAAAACTAAAATAAATACTTATTTCATTCAATTGGCCCAAATTAATCTAATCTAATGAGTGATATGCAAATTAACTATCACTCTGAGACACCGAAGCCACGCCCTCAGACAATCAGAGCAGCTGTATGCAAATTAACCCAGCCAAGATGGAGGCTGGCAGCCATGGAGCTAGAGCAAACAAGGAGGCTTCTGTTGCAACTGCCTGCCTAGGCCAGCTAAGCCTCTGCTCAAGGCAACAATGTTTCAATTATAAAAGCCACAGAGCTGAAGTAAACAGGAGGCTTTGTTCCCTGCCTAAGCCTCTGCTTAAGGCAACAAAGTTTCAATTATAGAAGATAAATAAACCCCATAAACCTGACTCCAGCCAGCCTTGCTGGGACATTGAGTCAATGGGAGCTGTGGGCAGCCTGAAAATCGCCCTCAGCCCCTCACCCAGGCTACACAGGCACCCCACTAGGGACCCAAACCCTAAGGAACTGTGGGCAACCTGAAAACAGTCCTCAGCCCCTCACCCAGGCTGGCCACACCCCCATGGGGTAAGGTTCCCCACTGAAGAGGCTTGGCCAGCCTGCAAACAGCCATAAGCCCCTCACCCAGGCTGACCAGGCACGCCAGCAGGTAGACATCCCCCAAAGGGATCCCAGACTACGAGAGGGCACAGGCCGGCTGAGGGACACCCCCCGGCACCAAGTGCACAAATTTTGTGCACCAGGCCCCCAGTAATACATATTAAGGGAAAGGCTGGAGAAATTATAAATATTAACATTTATTACTCAGCTTTTATTATTTGTTGGCAAAGCAATTATTATTCTAAAGCTATATATTTTGTTCTGTACTACTTCATAAACTTACATTGTTTAAAACAGTAAGAAGTGCTTGCACCAAGCCACTACTGCACATTTCATATGGTGAAATGGTGTTTTCATCCTTCAAAAGTACAATTAGATTTTCTAAAGCTGTCTTCATTAAATCTCTCCATGTGTTCTCACTCTCAATACACTAAAAGAAAAAATATATTTTAATAATAACACTCAAAAATTAAATGTCTTATATTTATCAGAATGTTAATTACTATGAAAATAAATTAGATAGTAAACAAGATTAAGAAGCTCAAATTATTAATGCAAATTCTCTCTTCCAGAGTCAGCAAACTTTTCTGTAAAAAGCTGATAGCAAATACTTTAGCCTCTACAAGCTATGTGGTCTCTATCACACCCATTCAACTCTACTGTTCTTGCCACCAAAGCAGTCACAGACAATACAGGGGTAGAAAAAAGTGGATTTACAGTTGTGAGTATGCAAAACACAATTTATTCTTGATTATTTATTCATTATTGTATTATTTATTCATTATTGTTGCCTTAATGTACACTTCTGTGTATTATAACTATACCGGTACACCTTTTTTTGCCCATCCTGTATGTCAATAAGGATGGTATAAATAATAAACTACTTAGGGACACTGACATTATATTCTCATATAATTTTTATGTATCATTAAATGTTATTCTTACTTTTGTTTTCAACTAAAAATGTAAAAACCATTCTTACCCCACAAAGCCAAACAAAAATAGGTGGTAGAACAAATTTATCTCATGGGTGATAATTTGCTGATCCCTAATCAATACCTATAACATATAGGATAAAGGGGAAAAGCTAAACCAAGATCACTGTATGTCATAAAATCTTGAGGCTAACATACTTGTCTATTTGTGTGAAGTTCCCAAGATGACTCTAACTGAGTTGCTATGTTTCTGAGTGTTACCACTACTCCACGAGGCATACTTTCAACAGCTTTAAAGTGGTCGTCATATAAATCTCGAGCCATAGTTCGTACCTATCAAAATTAAGGAGCAAATGTGAATTTTCACCACACTTAATTTTACCAAACCCCCATATACATATACAACTTTTATAATTAAAATGTTTATGTCATGCATCCCTATGTGCATAGCAGCACAATTTACCATAGCTAAGATTTGGAAACAGCCTAAGTGCCCATCAGCAGATGAATGGATTAGAAAACTGTGGTACATTTACACAATACAATACTATGCTGCTGTAAAAATGAAGGCGTTTTTATCATTTGCAGCAGCATGGATGGAACTGGAGAACATAATGCTAAGTGAAATAAGCCAGTCAATGAAAGAAAAATACCACATGTCCTCACTCATCTATGGATAATAATAACCATTATAAACTGGTGAACAAAAATAGATATAGAGGCAGAACAGCATCAGACAGACTGTCAAATTACAGCAACAAGGACAGGGAGGGTTGGGGAGGTAATAGATCAACCAAAGGACTTTTATGCATGCATTTAAGCATAACCAATGGACACAAAACACTGGGGGGTAGGGGAGGCTAGGGGAATGGCAGGGGGAAAAAGATATATGTACTAATCTTTATAATACTTTATGTAATAAAAAAATGATAAAAAAAGATGTTTATGTCATTATCAACTTTGATGGTATGACTTCTATTCATATGTCAAAAGGTTCTAAAGGCTGAAAAGTACTCTAGTAGATTTTAGTCATGTCAAATAAAAGAACTCAATTTTAATTTGGGGTTATTTAAACTTTGTATTCATATATCAGAAAGTAGCTTATTTTATTTAGATCCAAAACCTATAAAAAAATTGACTTTGCTTTTACAAAAAATAAATGAGTACACTTCTAGGAGTTTATCTGAGGAAACCCACAACACTAACTAGAAAAAAAATACATGCACTCCTATGTTCACTGTAGCCTTATTTATAATAGACAAGATTTGGAAGCAGTCCAACTGTCCATTAATAGATGAGTGGATTAAAAAAAAGCAGTGGTGCATTCATTCAATGGACTACTACTCAGCAGTAAAACAAAACAAAACAAAAAAAAAACCCTGACCCTGAAGAACATTATGCTAAGTGAAATAAGCCAGTCAGAGAAAGACAAGTACCATATGATTTCGCTCAGATGAAATCTAATGAATAAAATGAACAAATAAAATACAGACTCATAGATAGAGAGCAGGCCATCAGCTGCAGGGAGGGGTGGGGCTGGACGTTGGAGGGATTAAGCAAACAAAGAAAAAGATGGTGGAAAAACACTGTGGTGATTACTGGCAGGAGAGGGGGTGGGAAGAGATGGAAGAGGGTACAGGGGTATAATTGGTAATAGAAGGAAACACTTGACTTGGAGTGGTGAACATACAATACAAAATTCAGATGATGTGTTGTGGAACTGTGCATCTAAAACCCATATAATTTTGCTAACCAGTGTCACCCCCAATAAATTCAATAAAAAGGAAAAAAAAAAGGCTCATAATCAACCATTTAGAAAATGCAGTAAGCAATAAATAAAAAATTATATCACCTGTAATTCCATCAACCAAAATTGAACCTTTTAACATTCTGGAGTATACTTTAGGTTACATGATATGTGTATTTTCTATTTATATTATCAACACAAAGTACCATCTATATCAAGCTCATATATTTACACATTTCATCATGAGAAGGAATGACTACATTATTGACTCTGGTACTAATTAGCTTTCATTTAAATGAAATTAATGTTTTTCGAGAAAAACCCATACATGTCTCAGGCCTGGGTCTGTTGAAATTCATTACATAACACTCTTTAAAAATATATGCGACAACAAGCAATGACGAGGATACGCAGAAAAGGGAACACTAACGCACTGTTGGTGGGAATGAAGACTGGTGCAGCGACTGTGGAAAACAATAAACCCATCCAAGCTGTTTGCAGTGGCTTTACCATAGGAATGGTCTGTCCTGGCTCGGGCTTTTGACTTTCCTAAAATCTCTCGAACAGCAGCTGGCCTCAGCATGTCCCATACCTCTTGAGATTAGAGTAGCATTGTTATATGGCTCAATTTTTTAAATGCTTGAAATCTACTATTGAAACCTTACCATGTCAGTATAAAAGAATTTTTTTAAAGCAGCAAATTCCACAAATATACCTTTTGTTTTGTTTTTTCTAATTTAGATTTCAGTTTTCTGCCTCTTTTGCCAGTCCAGCCAGTCACGAATTCTGAACCTTAAAAAAAAAGGACATTTCACAAGACATTTTTTATTGCCATTTAACATATTTATTCATAATCTGCTAACCTTACATACCTACATACTTACCCAGGGAAGTTTCTGCAGTAAATGAATGTTTGGTTCCTCTATTAGATTCAAATACAAAACCAGGTAAATCTTCTTTCAATATTGTTGCTTGCTGACCATCTGAGTTATGAATAGCAATTTCTCCTTCTTTCAAACATGTTAGTGACCAATTCCCTACAGTGAGTTTAGTGGGTCCTGGTGTTGAGAGTATAGGTTGACTTGAAGTAGATGGCTTTACTTGGCCTCGAGCTCTTTGTAACTTCTCTAAGAATTCACTTCTGCTTTCTATAAAGACAAAATGAGTGTTTTAAAACCTCACATCTTTCAAATATTCCTTTTTTAATAAAAATTATTAATTAAAATAATCTTATTTTTAAAAACTTAATTAGTAGAGTTGGGTTCTTTGGTAAATTGAGGCTCAGGCATAAAAGCAATCCCACAGCCACCATTTTTTAAAGTTTAAGGTTTTGGGGGAAAGTTGTAACTTGAGACAGCATCATACAAGTGCAATTCATCATTATGAGAAGGCAGCTTTACCTAAAAGACCAGAGAGATTAAAAGTAGATACAGCCCTAACCGTTTTGGCTCAGTGGATAGAGAGAGCATCGGCCTGTGGACTGAAGGGTCCCAGGTTCGATTCCGGTCAAGGGCATGTACATTGGTTGTGGGCACATCCCCAGCAAGGGGTGTGCTGGAGGCAGCTGATCGATGCTTCTCTCTCATCGATATCCCTCTCCCTTCCTCTCTGTAAAAAAACCAATAAAATATATTAAAATAAATAAATAAAATAAAAGTAGATACAATACTATTCTTTCTTGTACAATACAAAAGTATTTATGAAATGCTTTCATGATACAATTTTTCTGTTGATATTAAAGAAACTGACTATACTGTCATTAAGGATGTGCTATTTTTTTATGACAATGACAGCAAAAATATAAGCAGAAAAACAAATGATCAAAATTACAGAAACTAGCCTGGTAAGTGTGGCTCAATGGTTGAGTATCAACCCATGAACCAGGAGGTTGCTGTTCAATTCTAGCAGGGCACATGCCCGTGATGAGCTCGATCCCCAGTGAGGGGTGTACAGGAGGCAGCCAATCAATGATTCGCTCTCATCATTGATGTTTCTATCCCTCTCTCCTTCTCCCACTTTCTGAAATCAATAAAACATGTACTTTTTTTTTTTTAATTACAGAAACTAGTAAAACACTTTAATAGAAACAAAATATTACCTGAACTATCCGATCCACCTTCAGGACTACCGCTTGAATACATAGTAGCAAGTTTCCCATCCAAGATAAATCTGAACCATCCATTACTGCCATTAGATAATTCCAAGGCTGCTGCATCACTCCATATATATAAGCAGTCTCTTCCCCTAATGATTGACCAGTCTCTCCAATGATATGGTTTACCCTGCTGTAATTCTTTAGCATCTTCCTGTGGTTCATCTTCCTAAATGTGTAAAATTTTCAAAGAACCATGAAAAATAATTTCTATTCCTAATATTCATTAAGTATTTTTAAAACAAACATGAATCAAATTTAAAATAGACATCCTGAAGAGCCCAGGCTGGTCTGGCTCAGTTGGTTGGAGCACTGAAAGGTTGTAGGTTTTATTACGAGTCTCGGTACATGCCCAGGTTGCAGATGCCATCCCGGTTTGGGGAGCATACGGGAAGGCAGTCGATCAATGGTTCCCCCCTCCCCCACTTCCCCTTCTCTCTAAAATCAGTAAAACATATCCTCGAGTGAGGATTAAAAAAAAAAAAGAAAGAACAACAACAACAACAATCAGCCTGCCTGGTGTGCCTCTGTGGTGCACCAAGAGGTTATCAGTTCAACTGCCTGTCAAGCAGTTGTGGGCTCCAGCCCAGAAGGGGGCACGCAAGAGGCAGCCAATCGATGTTTCTCTCATTAATGATTCTATCTTTTCCTTCCTCTTCTAAAAACCAAGAAAACGTTTTTTTAATCCTGAAAATATTCAGTTGCCTATATTCTGATTCAACTAATCTAATCTAATAAAAGAGTAATATTCAAATTGACTCTTACTTCATTACACCTAAGCCAGGCCCACCAGCCAAGCCACGCCCACCAGCCAATCGGAGTGGCTGTACGCAAATTAACCCAGCCAAGACGGCAGCCAGCAGTCACAGAGCTAGAGCAAACACTAGGCTTCTGTTGCACCAGCGATGGAGGAAACTGCCTGCCTAGGCCAGCTGGGCCTCTGCTCAAGGCAACAAAGATTCAATTATAGAAGCCACGGAGCTGAAGCAAACAGGAGGCTTCATTGCCTGCCTAGGCCTCCGCTCAAGGCAACAAAGTTTCAATTATAGAAGACAAATAAACCCCAGAAACCTGATTCTAGCCAGCCTCACTAGAACGTTGGGTCAATAGAAGCTGTGGGCTGCCTAAAAACAGCCCTCAGCCCCTCACCTAGGCTGGCCAAGCCCCCATGGGGTGAGGGACGTTACTGGGGGGCTTAGCCAGCCTGAAAACAGCCATCAACCCCTCATCCAGGCTGGCCAGGCATGCCAGCAGGTGGACATCCCTCGAGGGGTCCCAGACTGTGAGAGGGCACAGGCCGGGCTGAGCCCGCCCAAGTGCACAAAATTTTGTGCACCAGGCCCCTAGTTATCTATAATCATACAAGTAAGTCCTAAAAATGTTAATTTATGTAAATAATGACCTGTGTTTCAACACTGCCAGGTGTACTGGTAAAGACCAATGGATTAGGTATAGCCCAGCTGTCCAACCTTTTGGACCTCATGAACCACCAGTTGGTGATCACTGGTCTAGCTGACATCTCTGGGCCTAACTGATTATTTGTAAAAAAATAAAAATAAAAAATATAGATGTTTAAACTAGGTGAATAGTATCCAAACCTAGCAGAATCACCAGAGAAGCTCCTAAGAATAAATTGTAGGGTAACTTTTAGCCAAGTGAATCAAATATACTGAATTTTTCCTGTGATCATAAAAAATCTTTTAATTAGAACATGTTAAAAAAACAAACACACACACACACACACTGTATAAATACTGTTTGCCTTGCCTGGTATCCTAAAAAACTTTTATTTTATTGATACTTAAAGATTGAGACTATTCATCATAACCATATATGAATCTGACGTGTGTATATCCATGTAATATGGGAAAAATACTTTTAAATTTTATACACTTTCCATTTAAAAAAATATTTTGTTTTCCCCCCTAACGTAGCTTATAACACTACAATAAGATTGTAAAATACAGATAATTCCTCTACACATAAGTAGTTATACCCCAGGCCATCAGAGATTAAGAAGGAACATGATTTGTCAATACACTGCAAACAAAAAATAAACAAAATATATAAAAATGTTTTCAAACATGGAATAACACAGATTTGTGATTCCCCAGAAAATGGAAACAAAGTAAATTCCTTAAGTCCAGATACAATTTTCTGACTAAGGTATTAAGAAGAGGGAACACACGGTTCAGCAGTAAGTTGAGGAAATGGAGACCTATGTTTTAAAAGGTTAAGGCAAACAGAATATGTGAAGACTAAGTTTAGGATGAGATAGTCAAATAAAACAGACCACTAGAAATCTGCAAAGTAGTCACCATAAGTAGCTACTGAGTAACAGACCACTCACATATAGGGCTGAGTAAAGTAGGATTAAAAAGTGTAAGCTGAACAGCTCCCAGAGATCACAGAAGGTAGTCAGATATTGGCATTCCAAACAGCCAGAGTCAAAAATCCTTGAACTAATAGCTGGAAAGTTTCTAAATATGACAAAAACCTTAACCCCAGAGATTAAAGAAAGCTAAAGAATCCTGAACAGAAATGGACACCCACATCTGCACGTGCATATACCCACACCAAACAAAACAAAAGTACATAAAACGCAAACTGCTAAAATAACAATGATAAAATCTTTTTTAAAGTCACAGTATAAAAAGATAAGTTGTATATACACAAAGGAACTAAAATGAGAATTAAAGCAAACTTTTCAGGAAGGACTATGCACACCAGGTAACAATGGAATATCTCTTAATGTTCTGGAAAATGATAATCCAAGAATCCATCTGACACTGAAAACACTCATCAAAGTGAATGCCAAATTAAAATGTTTTCAGACAAAAAAAAAAAAAAAAAAAAAATCAGAGAGAACTTTCTGATGCTTTTTCTTTTCTAAACAATGTATTTTGAAGAGCAAAAGTTTAATTCTGGTGAAATATAATTTATTGATATTTTGTTCTTTATAGTTTAACCTTTTTGAAAAAAATGTATTTTTATTGATTTTTAGAGAGAAACATTGATATGAGAGTAAACCATTGATCAGCTGCTTCTTGCATTCCCCTTACTGGCAGCGGAGCCTGCAACCCACGCATGTGCCAACCAGGAATGGAACTGGCAATCTTTCAGTGCAGAGGACGATACCCAACCTACTGAACCACACAGGCCAGGGCCAAAATCTAACCTTTTAAAACGTCCTATTTAAGAAATCTTTGTCAAGATCAAGGTTACTAAGATTTTCTTCCTTTTCCTCTAGAAGTTTTATAATTTTACTAGTGACCCGTCACATGAAATTGCACCAAAACCCGGGACACCCCCCAACTCCCTCGACCACCCCGAGTCCCAGAATCCCGCCCCATGTGGCCAGCACATCATGGGATGGCCCAGAGTCCTGGATGCTGCCCTGATGCCCCCGCCTCAGGGCCGTGCGTAGCCGCTCCCACTGTGTGCCCGTGGGGCCACGGAAACCCCAGCAGAACACATGCACAGGGCCACAGAAACCCCAGCAGAAACCACATGGAGCAGCTGCTGGCCCCACCCCCGTTGAGCGGGCTGCCATCTTGTGACAGCGTTATGGCGTAAGGATCAATTTGCATATTACCTCTATATTATATAGGATTCCATACATTTTAGTCTATGATTTATTTTTTTGTATATAGTATATATGACAAGGATCAAGATTTCATTTTTTGCATATATTATCCACTTGTAAATCTTTTTAAATTTTTACTGAATGTATTAAAGTGACACTGGTTAATAAAATTATATAGATTTCAAGTATATAATTCTATGTCATCTGTATACTATATTATGTGTTCACCACCCAAAGTCAAGTCTCCTTTCATCAACATTTATCTCACCTCCATTTTTACCCATTACCCTCTTCTACCCACCCCCATTCCACTTTCCCTTTTTTGTTTGGGGATATTTGTCTTTTTTTTTTTTTTTCCCCTTAATCTATTCACCTATTTCACCCAACCCACCCATTCAAGCATTATTTTTTTTAAAAGACCATCCTTGCCTGATTGAACTGCCTTAGCACTTTGGCTGAAAATCAACTGACCATATAGAGTATGTGGGTCATTTATCTTATACCACTACCACACTTTCTTGACTACAATGGCTTTATAGTAAGACCTGAAATCTGCTGATGTCCTTCAACTTTGTTACTTTTCAAGGTCACTTTGGCTATACTAAGAACCTTGCACCTCCATGTGTTAGAATCTGCTTGTTAATTTTTACAAAAAGAAGACTAATATGTGTAACCTATATCTTGAATGCAAGAATTTCAGGGGTGATAAACCCAGACTTTATCTTATTTGCTTAATGTTTGCTTTTTGGTTAAATTTAGTAAACACACAAAATCAATCTCTCTTCCTCTCTTTTTCTCTCCCTCTCCTCTCCTTCCCCTCCCTCTCCCTCATTCTCTTTCTCTCATCTCCTCAGGATTCTAAAATTATAACTATAACTCAGCATCCTCTCAAAAATATCACTACTCTGTCAGTAATATAGAGTAAGCATTCACTACTAAATGTTAGTACTAAATCACTGTTGGTAATCAGTAAAGATAGATAAGGTACATTTAAATTTGTAATATGATGTAAGAATTATCAATGAATACTGAACTATTACCTCCCCACAAATTATTTATTAATTACAAAAGAAAAAAAATGACTATAACAGAGAAACCTGACAGAGGCCAACATAAATCAAGTAACCCAAGTTAACATCATCAGCAAGAGAGCAACAGGACATCATGGGCTTCTGAGAAAGCACATTATGCACTGAGAAGAAGCAACATCTCTTATAGTCTGCCTGCTAAAATCACATAACCTGAATCTAATCATGAAGACACATTGTACATATGCAAAATGAGGGCCACTGTGCAAACTAGTGATCTGTCCTCTTCAAAAATGCCAAGGCTCTGAAAGAAAAAGGAAAGCTGAGAAACTGTTGTAGGTTCTCAGGAATATGATAACTAAATGTGATTGTTTTCCTAGACTGAATTCTAGACCAGAAAGAAAAAAAAATGCTATTAAGGACAACAGCAAATTTGAATATTATCTCTGGATTAGATAGGTATATATAAATTTTAGTTTTTGGTAACTATACTAGCATTGTATAAGAAAATGTTCTGGTTTTGTGTATGAAGTTTCTAAGTGTAAAAAGCTTCTAGGTGGCACTAACTGGTTTGGCTCAGTGGATAGAGCATTGCTGAAAGGTCCCAGGTTTGATTTCATTCAAGGGCATGTACCTTGGTTGAGGGCACATGCCCAGTAGGAGGTGTGCAGGAGGCAGTTGATAGATGTTTTTCTCTCATCAATGTTTCTAACTCTCTATCTCTCTCCCTTCCTCTCTATAAAATATCAATAAAATATATTTTATAAAATATATTTTTTTAAAAAAAGAAAGCTTCTATGTGTAAAAGGAGTCTCTGTCAAATAAATGTCTGTGTAAATGATAAAGCAAATGGACAAAATGTCAAAAGTCAGTGGATTTGGATAGAGGATATTCTGATATTCTTTATTTGCAACTTTTCTCTAAGTTTTAAGTACTATCAGTATATTTTAATTGAGCAAATTTTTAAATATATAGTACTACTACATATTGCCATTATTTTGTCAAAACCCACTGTAAAAATAACATATTTTTAAATTGAGCAAGTTTTAAAAAACATAGTACTATTACATATTGTCATTATTGTGTCAAAACCCACTAGATAAACTTTACTCCTAATACCACTGCAATTAATACCACTCACTTTTTCTGGTTTTGATTCCTCTTCATTCTCATCATCCGAGGAAGGACCTGCCAAAGTTGACACTTTGCTAATTACACCAAGTCTGGCTAGCTGATCCAAAAAAATATCACCACCTTTATCTACTAAATCCCTTATGATCTGCAAAGCCAACAAATGGCCATCATCATCATCCTAAGGGGAGAGAAGAAAATTAAGAAAAAATTATAAAAACAAGTTCAATTTTTTTGGAGTAAACAAATGCAATAATTTGCACAGGCAAAATGATTTACTGAATTAGGACAAAAGTTAAATTACTTTATTAACCATTACCTCAAGGGATTTTACAGGAGTTTCAATAAAGATAAAAAAACTAACCTCTTGATCAAGAACAGTTGCAGTGATTTCCACGAGTATTGTAGGCAAATTGTGACCAACATCAGAATCACAAACTTCTTTTAACAATGCTTCAGAGCAAAAGTGAATCATTTTTCGAATCAGAGCAAGACTTGCTTTCCTTGAAAAGTAAAAGAATTTTAGGAAGTCATAAAAAGCTGAAATAAAACAAAATGTAACTATACATTAATGAAAACTAAAATATCAAATGTTAGGTGTTATAAGCTCTGCTAAAAAGTATTTTTTTAAACTCAGCCGAGGATATTTTTTCCACTGATTTAGAGAGTGGAAGGGAAGGGGAGAGACAGAGAGAAGAGAAACACTTATGTGAGAGGGACACATCAAAAAACTGGTTGCCTCATGAAGGCCCCCCAACCTGGGCCAGGGATAAAGCCTACATTCAAGTTAAGTGCCATTGACAGGAACTGAACCCATGACGACCCTTCAGTCTGCTAAGTGAGCCCTAATTAGCTATGGCTGATTTTTTAAAAATTAAACCACAAAGCAGATATTCTAGTACCATTTCCTAAATAGTCCTCCCTCTCTCAAGTGGTCTATGAAATTTTCATTATAGTACATTGATTTCCTAAATATAATTGGCTCTACATAATGAGACAATTATTCCACTGATTTTTTTATAAATTCTTGTGCCAGTTATAAAGATTTAATTACTGAAAGTTTATACTTGCTTTTCAGATTTTTCTTCCTAATCTCACCTGTTGCCTGACCAGCGTGGCTCAGTGGTTGAGCATCGACCTATGAACCAGGAGGTCAAGGTTCGATTCCTGGTCAGGGCACATGCCCAGGTTGCAGATTCGCTTCCCAGTGTGGGGCATGCAGGAGGCAGCCAATCAATAATTCTTTCTCATCAATACTTTTCCCTCTCTCTCTCTTTCTCTCTCTCTCTCTCTCTCTCTCTCTCTCTCTCTCTCTCTCTCTCTCTCCCTTTCTGGAATCAATACAAAATATTTAAAATATTAATAATCTCACCTGTTTATTCTTCCAGATGAATTTTAAGACCTATCAAGTTCTAAACCAAATTCTGTATTTATATTAGACTGCATAATTTATCAATTTTTGAAATAATTTATACTTAGATTTAAATATTCTCCTCCAAAAACAATTTCCCCTCTTATCCAAATCTAATTTCTCTCAAATTGTATTTTTTTAAAAATTAAATGAATCTTCAGATCTCCTATGCTAAACAGTGAACTCAATCTTTGTCTTATTGACACTAACTCCAAAGATGTTTAGTTATACCAGAACTCTTCAAAATTCAATGTAGCTGTTCTCCAAAACCAAGTGGGAAGTCCTCACTCTACCTTACAAGACACACACACACACATATACATATATATATCAAACCATTATATGGTACAATTTAACACAAAGTTATATGTCAATTATCCTATACTAGTGGCCCAGTGCATGAATTCATGTTCATTAAAAGGAAATAAATTAGAAGGTGTCCGGGCGAGATGGGCCAACACACCCTGGAGCAAACCTCCCACGGTCCCTCCACAGCCAGCAGCACCTGCATGGCACCGGAACTCAAAGGTATCTGCAGTCACTGCAGCTCATCAGTAAACCAAATTTGGGGTGACAGTACCCCAGCAACAACATAACCCATGGCCGAAGGTGGAATCTCACGGCCCTGCGAGGAATTGGGCTCCCTCCTCTCTGGTTCCAGGGTGCGTCACCAGAGAACCACTGCAGCCAAGTCACCGCAGCTTGGCAGCTCTTGCATTGATCATCTTCCCCCTAGTGGTCAGTGTGCGTCATACCTACCAGCCAGTCAGACTGTCGCTTAGCCTTTATATATATACTAGAGGCCCGTTGCAGGAAGATTCCTACAAGAATAGGGCTTCCTTGGCCTATTCCTCCCGTCTCTGCTGGCTCGCTTCCTCCCATCTCTGCCACCTTGGCTCCCTCCCTTCCCCACCGCTTTGCTGCCTCCCATCTCTGCTGCCTTGCTCCCTCCCTTCTCCACCGTCTCTGCTGCCTCAGCTCCGTTCCCTTCTCTGCCGCTTCACTCTGTCCTGCAGCACTTGGCTTTCTTCTATGCTGTCTTCAGTCTTCGCTCCAGCTCTATGTGTGCAAATTAACCACCATCTTTGTTGGGTTAATTTGCATATCACTCTGATTGGCTGGTGGGCATAGTGGAATGACACAATTTGCATGTTACTCTTTTATAGGTGTAGATAATAAAAGCCTAATATGGTAAGTGTCCAGTTGTCCGTTCAACCAAAGTGTAATATACTAATGCTATGCTAAGGCCGCTCAACTGCTCACTATGATGTGCACTGACCACCAGGGGGCAGACAGTCGACTGATTGACCAGTTGCTATGCTGTGTACTGACCACCAGGGGGCAGACGCTCCATCCAGTATGCTAGCTTGCTGGTGGGGTCCAGCTGATCGGGACTAAACGAGACAGGCCGAACACACCCTGGAGCCCTCCTGCATACCTTTCTGACCCTGCTTGTGCACCAGTGGGGTCCCTCGGCCTGGCCTGCGCCCTCTTGCAATCCAGGACCCCTATGGGGATGTTGGAAAGCCAGTTTTGGCCTGATCCACAGGCCAGGCCAAGGGATCCCACTGGTGCACGAATGTGTGCACCGGGCCTTTAGTATCTCAATAAAACTGGGGGAGGGTGTCTTACAGAGAATAACCTACCATTAAAACTGCTATCCTCTATTTGGAAACCTTCACTGATCTGTTGTCTGCCTTTTGTTTCCTGAACACACACTGAGTTTAAGCCAGTACTGATATCTAAAAGGCTAATATTCAAAGTGTCCCTCAGGAGTTCGACCAGGAGTTTAATCGCTCGCTATGATGTAGGGGGTGGCGTGAAACAAAGTAAGGCCCCGGCCGGCAGCTGGAATGCCCCAACGGCCCTGATTGCTAGCCAGACCTAGGGACCCTACTCCTTCTAGTATATAAAATATATATACACACATATACACATTCCTTTAACTGATCTAAGTACATGTTACACTTCTGATCAAATTTCAAACTGAAATGGTAAAAAATTAGGTTGTAACCTATTCCCCTTAGTTTTTAATATTGCTAAGAGACTGCTTGCACTTTACTGTACTCATAAAACAGGTATTAAGGCACTTGAATCATACTAAACTACATGTTCTAATAATCTCCTAAACTTAAAATGACCAACAACAAATTCTCAATTACTCTGCCAAAAATGTGGCTGACATTATTCACCCCTTCCTTTCCTTCATCCTTCACATCCGTCATTAATCTCTATACAACCCATCTATCTCCCAACAGCTTAAATATGTTTCTACAAAACCAGATGCCCTGGCAATTGTCTGAAGTTCATATTACAATGGATGCTAAAATAGTCTATTTTCATATTTCCCTCCTCTAGTTCTTTTCTCCACCAAGCTGCCAAAGGGTTCTTTATAAACCACAAATCTGACTTTAACAAATTTCCTCATAAGTTTTTACTGATCCCTTTAACTGTGATGTAAAGTCCACACTCATTATAATGGACCAAAAGGCCTTCATAGGTCACAAAGACTCCTGTCTATCTTTTTAATATTACTCATTGAGTTACCTAAACATATCCCATACTTCATTCAATCATTCAGAAACTATCTATTGAGGACCTTCTAAATAGCAACCCCATTCTAAACCCTATTCCTTATCTTTGTAGGAATACAGCAATACATAAGGCCAGCACTCATGGAGCTTACTTTAGAGGAGAGACAAGCAAAACAAAAACACTAGAAGAGCAAGATTTTTGGCAGTGTAGTAAAACATTATGATTGATATCAAAGGTGTCCTAGGGGTAAATTTAAATTAGTTGGACACATATCAATAGATATAACATTTGAACTGAAAACTGACTGATATAAAGCAACCAACTATTCAAAAGACTTAGAAGATTTCCAGAAAGGGAAATAAGTGAAAAAGCACTAAGGAAAAAATATACTTGGAGTGTTTCAGAAATACAAAGGTAGAATTGTGAAGTGTAATGGTCTAGAGGTTGGATAGTACTAAGGTCAGAGAGCTATGTGGAACTTATGTAAGACCTTGCAAGCCCGAGAGTGAAGGAGTTAGGTTTTAGTTAAAGCCATTAAAAGCTACTAAAATGATTTTAAAAAGTGATATGACATAATTGTTATTTTAAAAATAATTCAGCCTTATATGTAAGAACATACTATAAAGGGGCAAGAGAGAAAAAAAAAACTACAGTGGTAAAACTACAAACTATGACTTTGGACCAGAGGATTAGCAAGAGATAGATAGAAATGGCAGACTAGAAACAGACACAATGTAGCTCTGGCTCCTGTGACTCAGCTGGCTAAACTCTGTCGGGTGCCCCGTAAGGTAAGGTTGCCGGTTCCATTCCCAGTTAGGGCACATGCCCAGGTTGTGGGCTCGATCCCTGGTCAGGGTGCATGCAGATGATAGCCAATCAATGTTTTTCTCCCTCCTTTCCTCTCTCTAAATATCAACTTTAAAAAACATATTTAAACATACACACTGTAGAGGGAGAGCCACCAAGAATTGCACCAGAATGGATTGATTCCTACCACCAAGCTTTGAACACACTGGTGCCCAATGATGCTTCTAAATCTGTCTAGAAAACCCCCAAGTATCCTTTCAAACCCAATTTAAATCTCACTTCTGCATAACATTTCCAATTTGCCCAGTTGTTAAATAACTTACATTACCAGAGGACTCATTATGTGTCTAATCTAGCAATTATCACTCTGTATTATTACTGGTTTTTGCAGGCTAATGAGAAAGACCAGTAATAATACAGAGTAAGCAAGACCCAAGTCTCATTTCTTTGAGCAACTTCTCCAAAGATCATATCACACTGACTCTATCAAAAAAAGCCTCCATAAGTCTCAATAAATGTTTGCTTACTTATCAAAATTTCCCAAGTTGACATTCAGAAAGCTAAAAACTCGTCATTTTTATTTTCAAAACAACTTCTCCTATGTCAGATCAGAAGAAAAGATTTAACTCTCCAATCTAATTTTTATTCTATCATATCTTTGCAATACTAAAATACACCCCAAATCCTGTGGAAAAGGGAGATAAATAAAATATATAATTAGCATAATTTAATTTGTAAGCACAAAGAGTATGAGTAACTACCTTATTGAAGGTAACATAGTTTGCTGAAATGTTTGTGCAAACACTGGCAATAACCTTTTCAGGTATATGGGTGCCATTTCTGGATCTCCTTTTGGCTCATTACATTCTTCTTCATCTTTGTTTGTATCTTTCTTTTTCTTATCATCTCCTTTATTAACTGGACACATCCAATCACCTGCAGACAAATACTGTTCAGTAAAATAATTTTTGGGGAAGTTTTCCTTTCAATAAAAAAATATTAAAATATACCCAGCTCCAAACTATAATTATTCCTAATTAATAATAATTAAATTGAAATTAAGATGATATAGCTAAGAAAGGTGCTTATAAGAATACTAAAGAACATTAGCACCTTCAACGAGCTAAATCACAACTTAAGGAGATAATTTTGAATATTCCACCTGAATTCTATGTATTCACATATTCTGTGAAAACTTAAAAATTTGGTCAATGTACGTCATCTACACAACACCTGACAACTCTTTATGACACTTCCAGACTCCTTAAACTTTTGATTTGGGCTCTGTGAAACTATACAAGCCTCTAAGAACACAGAACAGTACTGTGTTAAAGGGTTATCAAATGTGTGTATGTATATAATTGTTCGACTTCATAGAAATAATGCACCTACATACTGTTAATGTCTACAAAAACCTACTCCTATGGAAGTAAAGCTGAAAAGTAATAGCAAATGGCTTACCAGCCAAGACTTTACCACTCACCTGGAGACTGAAGAATAACCACTACTTCACTATGGCCCCTTTCCCGAGCTTTATCTAATGGAGTTTTCCCATCTTCATCTCTCAGATCTGGGTTTGCACCATGTCGTAATAGAGTCTAAAAAAGAAAGGCATTTAATTTGAAGAAAACAGCATTTTATTTCTTTCTATTCAACTCTGCAATCATTAGATTACACCCATATACTTTAGATTACAGACTTACAGAATTACTTAATCAAGCAGATATCAATTCAAATCTGTCTTTGCATCTATCACCATAAAAGTTGTCTATTTATAACTTGAAAAAAAGTATAGATTAATTTCACTTGGTTATTAACAACTCACATTAAGTATGTTCTCATAAGAACCTGTCATCTTCTCTATAAAACAACTCCTCCCAATTTCTGAGCTACTAGGGTTCAGTTTGTGACATGGAAATCATCATCATTTCCTACATACTGCCAATTAAATCAGTTCAAAAAGAACCAAGTTAAATCAATTCTTCTAGCATGCACTACAAAATTTAGGTCTTAAGTACTAATTACACTGTTCACCAATATTTTTTTAAATATATTTTTATCGCTTTCAGAGAGGAAAGGAGAGGGAGAAAGATAAACAAATCAATGATGAGAGTCATTGATCGGCTGCCTCCTCCACACCCCCTACCAGGGACCTAGCCCACAACCCAGGCATGTGCCCTTGATCAAAATCGAACCTGGGACCCTTCAGTCCACAGGTTGACACTCTATCCACTGAGCAAAACTGGTTAGGGCCTGTTTACCAATTTTTAATCGATACTGGACTCTCTCCCTAGCAGACTGTAAGCTCTTTTGAACATAGAACAAAACCCACATTTTTCCTATCAGCCTCAGAGGTAGTTTTTTTAACTTTGTTATGATGTAATAAAAAGATAAATCTGACAAATAAGTGCATACATAGTACACACATCAGGAAAAGTACATAACACTAAAAATTCCAAAGGGCTAGGGTTAGAATCATAATATATTCAGTATTTCATTAAATCTAAAGTTGCCATAGATAATTCAAAGTATCATTAAGTGCTACTAAGAAAGAAAAAACTGTCAATTAAACTTTCCAACAATACTATTTTTGCCTAGAACTTTTTAACTTACTGAAAGAACTTTCTAAAACTTAGATTTTTTTCACATATTTTTTTTCACATAAATTTAGAAAATTTTTGTAACTTCATATTCTGAGCATAATTCTTCATAATTACCCTTTGATTCAGAGTCACCTATATTTGTGTTTCTACAGAAAATGCTGTCATTTGAGCCATAAAAGCATAGTGATACAGCATTTTAGGAGTGCTCTTCTATCAGAATAGGTTTTTCATTCAAGTTACTAAAATTCATTTCACAATTTTTGTTGCACGAACAGGTAATGATAACTATGCTGCAATTTCTGTGTGTCCAACAGCAATTACAAAACATTTTCTATTTGAGATGTGAAAATACATGTGGGGTTAGGGGAAGAATGCAAAGGTGTATCTTATAATCAATTAAAAATAGAAGAACCTATGAAGATTAAAAAAGACATGTTAAATGCTTAAGACACTGGCTGCCAAAGTTAAAGTGCCTAGTGTACTACCTATTATATCATTGTCAGTAATAGCACCTACAACTCATCAATATAGGTTAGATTAGATACAATTCACTTGGCTCCTTCTCTCTCACTCAACCACTCATAACTTTAGAATAGTAAAGGGCAAAAGAAAATGGCTCATCAAAATTTTTAGCACCCTTAGAAGCCTCATTCTCTCTAAAAACTAATTCAAACTGACAGAATTCAAGCTTGAAACGACCCACTTTTCCTAGGTTAAAAATCTAAGGTATCATCAAAAATTTTCTAATAGTGTAAAAATGGCAACAAAACTAGCTACAATTTGAGTTATCTATGATGGGCCAACTATTATACTAAGTGCTTTTCATGCATTTTTCTAACCTTATATAATAAAAGGGTAATATGCAAATAGACCGAACGTCAAACGACCATTACTATGATGTACACTGACCATCAGGGGACACACACTCAATGCAGGAGCCCCCTAGTGGTCAGTGTACTCCCACAGGGGAAGCGCTGCTCAGCTAGAAGCCAGGCTCACAGCTGTTGAGCGCAGCCTTGTTGGCGGGAGCCTCTCCTGCCATCGCAGCAATGCTAAGGATGTCCAACTACTGGCTTAGGCCCACTAAGCCATCAATCAGTCAGACATCCCCCGGAGGGCTCCCGGACTTCAAGAGGACGCAGGCCAGCCCTAACCAGTTTGGCTCAGTGGATAGAGCCTGTGGACTGAGGGGTTCCGGGTTTGGTTCTAGTCAAGGGCATGTACCTTGGTTGCGGGCATATCCCCAGTGGGGGCTGTGCAGGAGGCAACTGATGTTTCTCTCTCATCGATGTTTCTAGCTCTCTATCTCTCTCCCTTCCTCTCTGTAAAAAATCAATAAAATATATTAAAAAAAAAAAAAAAAAAAGAGGACACAGGCCAGTCTGAAGAATACCCCACCACCAAGTGCATGAATTTTGTATACTGGGCCTCTAGTTATTACAATAATAATGCTAGGAGTAGACATACATTTTTTAAAAATATATTTTATTGATTTTTTAGAGAGGAAGGGAGAAGGACAGAGAGTTAGAAACATCGATGAGAGAGAAACATCGATCAGCTGCTTCCTGCACACCTCCTACTGAGGATGTGCCTGCAACCCAGGTACATGCACTTGACCGGAATCGAACCTGGGACCCTTGAGTCTGCAGGCCGATGCTCTATCTGCTGAGCCAAACTGGTAAGGGCTATATACATTTTATTGATAAAACTGCAAGTTAAACTTAAGAAACTTGCCCAAGGCCTTACAGCCATTTTTGTTAGTGTACCTGATTTTGTTGCCAACTAACATTGCATTTTGCAAAATTACTTCACAATAATAAGATTATAGAGACCTAGAAAACATTTGATTCAATCCTTACCATTTGACCTCTTTGAACCTCAACTTCTCCGAATTGTAAAAAGAACTCTCCAAATTGTTTTGATAAACCAAAAGTCAAAAATACTATGATTCTGCCCTAGCTTATTTGGCTCACTGGACAAAGTGTTGGCCTGTGGACTAAAGGGTCCCAGGTTTGATTCCAATCAAGGGCACATGCCTGGGTTGCGGGCTCAATCCCCAGCGGGGGGTGTGTTGGAGGCAGCCAATCAGTGATTCTCTCTAATCACTAATGTTTTTCTCTCTCTCTCTCCCCCCTCTCCCTTCCTCTCTGAAATAAAAAATAAACAAAAAATACTATGATTCTTCAGCAAACAGAATATTCGATTTACTATTAAATAGACACAATATAGAAAAAATGTACAGGAATTCCTCATTTTATTGCGCTTTGCTTTATTATGCTGCACAGATACTATTTTTTTACAAATGGAAAGCAAGACTCTCCATCAACCAAAGGCTTATGGCTCTCATTACTGCAATATCTCGGAGGTATGCCAGTACAAAGTTATTCATTGCCAAGAGTAAGAAATTGGAAACAACCAGAGTTTAGCATTAAGTGAGTAGCTGAATAAATTTGCAATACATCCACAGAGCAAATATACAGATAAAAAAAGCTCTTCAACTGTAAAAAGTTTTCATTCTATATTACTAAAGGGAAAAGGAAAAGTATGGATCAGTGTGTATATGTTACATTTTATATAAGGTGGTAATAAGCATATATACTTTTGCTTGTATCTGTATTAAAAATGTTAAAAAGATATAAATAAGAAATAAAATAAGAAATGCTTATCTGTAGTGGGCAAGGGGAAATGGGGTGAATAAAGATGGGGCATGAGCCCTAGCTGGTTTGGCTCATTAGGTACAGTGTCAGCCTGTGGACTAAAAGGTCCCGGGTTCGATTCCGGCCAAGAGCAAATGCCCAAGTTGTGGGCTCAATCCTCCTCACAGTAGGGGGCATGCAGGAGGCAGCCAATCAATGATTCTCTCTCATCATTGATGTTTCTCTCTATCTTTCTCCCTTCATCTCTGAAATCAATTAAAAATAAACATAAATTTTTTTTTAAGATAGCAGAAAACATGACTTAACAGAATAAAAGTTTTTATGTCATTATAATTTTGGAATCATGTGTGTCAAATATTAAATTAATAATTTAAAAACCTGGACTTTACCTTTGCTACTTGAGGTCTTCCAAAACATGCAGCATAATGTAATGATGACGACCTTTGACCTCTATTAACATCAGCACCTCTTTCACAAAGAAATTCTACCTGTAAAATGATGAACAATCTCATAAAGTTGCTTTATTAACATTTCTACCTTTGATTTAAAACATTAACTGTTATTTGTTAGCTTACCATTTCCTGAGTTCCAAAAGCTGAGGCCCAATTTAATAGAGTCTGACCCACATCATCCATAAAATTTACTTCAAAGGCTAAAAATTTGAAAGGAAAAAAATAAATTTTTTAAAAGCCAATAAAATAATACCAAATTTTTCTAAAGTGGGATCCATTTAAAGATTATAAATAATCACTAAATAAAAAGCCAATTTTAAACATTTAGATCAACTATAACTAAGTTAATAATCACAAACGTAAATTCTGCTAAGAAAAAGTATTCTAAAATTTTTAAAGCCACTGAAGATTTATAAGGATTTAACCCTTAAAAAACAAACAAGACAAAAATGAAAAAAAAATTAATACATAACACAACTCAACCATACCTATGGGAAAGAAACGAATCCCATTTTTAATAAAAATAACATAGACCCTCGCCAGGTAGCTCAGTAGATTAGAGTGTCGTGTCTGTTAATCTTATTGATTTTTAGAGAGAGAAGGGAGAGAGAAACATTAATGTGAGAGTGAAACATTGACTGGCTGTCTCCTACATGCACCCCACTGCGGATCCAGCCTAAAACCCGGGCATGTGCCCTGTCCAGAAGTCAAACCAGCAACCTTTCAGTGCCTGAGACGATGACCAACCAACTGCACGATACTGGCCAGGGCTATAGCAACATCTTGATGCACCAAGGTTGTGGTTTCAATCCCGGGTCAAAAATATACAAGAAGAAATCAAGAATGCATAAATAAGTGCAACAACAAATCGATGTTCCTCTCTCTCTCTTTCTCTCTCAAAATCAATTTTAAAAAACGTTTTAAAAAGAACACAAAAGACAAGTCTGATGACCCAGAAGCATCTTTCACCAAATTATATTTTATAACATCATGTAGCAATCTTTAAAATTTTACTATATATAACAATAATTGAATTGTGCCAAATTCATTAACCTTGAGAATGTAACACCCCTAAATTAAATCTGTAAGTCACCTTAGAATTGGCGTAATCTCCTTCTGGCAATAAAAAGGGTAAATTTAATTTACTCACTGAAGGAGCATTTACTGAGGTCTTACCACATACAAGACTGATATTTATATACATGAGGAAAAGAGAGATTATTGAAGGGTTCTGGCCATTATCTGGCACAACTGCTAAAAATACTGTACAAAATCTAGAAGCTAGAAAATGCCTATGTAAGTCCTTATCTCAGTTTTACTTTTCAATCCTCACCCAAGGACATGTTGATTCTAGACAGAGAAGAAGGGGGAGGGAAGGAGGAAGGAGAGAAAAACATCGATCTGTTGCCTCTCGGAAGCCTCTTGACCAGGGATTGAACCCAAAACCTAGCTATATGTCCTGACCAGGAATCAAACTAGCAACCTTTTGTTATATGGGACGACACTCAACCAAGCCACCTAGACAGGGCTTAGTTTTTTTTATATATGAAAAAAGATTTTCCAACCTCCTGTGTCAATTGCATCTATAAGGGCATCGGTATCTTTACTTCGAATACAGTCTATAAGCTGCCGATGTGAGCGCTCCCCTGAACTATCCAATCTCCGGAGTCCTGGGATTCTGCCTGTAGATCCAGCACTAGACTTTGGCAAAGCCTTTCGTCCTTCAAATAATAGCACCAAAAGAAGGTCAACCAAACGCATGGTATCAAGCACACATCTTTCGTCACCCTGTAATGCACTCTCAATTGAATCTGGAAGCTCTGATCTCAGGAGATCCTAGAAAGAGAAAGGGGGAAAGAGTTTAATATACTTACATTATATAAAAACATTTTTCTGAAAGATTAAAAATATAATTCAAAAACATTCTTACGTGTGTTACTACTGGAGAGCCTCTGCAAAGTGTTGAGAGCAGACTTACAATTGTGGATACCTGGTTACTCAATTTGGAATCTGCAGCTGTGGAAGGCGCACCTGTGGTGCTGCGACCTGGTTTGCAAGCTGATGATGGCCCTGATATGGTACCACCAGCAGCAGCCATTCGAGATAAGAGCTCCTCTGTTAATCCATGTTTGGCTAATGGAGCTGGGTCAACACCACGGCGGGTGAATCGATCAGCTAGTGATGCAAAACATCGCAGAGCTCCATCCGAAACCTAATGATGTAAAGAATATGCATATTGATAAAATTCACCCAAGCCCTGGAAGGGTAGCTCAATTGCTTAGACCAACATCCTGATACACTAAGGTTGCAGGTTCGATCCCAGTCAGTAAACATACAAGAAGTAACCAATTAATGCATAAATATATGGAACAGATGGATGTTTTGTTTTCTCCTCCACCCCTTCAAATCAATCAACAAATAAAAATTTTTAAATTCTCCTAAATAAAAAGGGTTAATATTGCTCATTTCAATGCTGACACTATAAGAAAGGCAGCTGTAGCAAAAAGATTAAGGCTTACAATCTGACTAGAGTTTAATCCTGGCTTCACACGCTAACTGTATGATATGAAGATGTTACTGAACTGCCCGAGGCCTCTGTTCCCTTATCTGTAAAACTAGGGGCCCGGTGCACAAAAATCTGTGCACTTGGGGGGGGTCCCTCAGCCCGGTCTGTGCCCTCCCACAGTTTGGGATCCCTCGGGGGATGTCCACCTGCTGGCATGCCTGGCCAGCTTGGGTGAGGAGCTGATGGCTGTTTGCGGGCTGACCAAGCCCCCCAATGTGGACCCTCACCCTATGGGGATGTGGCCAGCCTGGGTGAGGGGCTGAGGGCCGTTTTCAGGCTGCCTACAGCCTGTTCAGGGTTCGGGTCCCTACTGGGATGCCTGTCCAGCCTGGGTGAGGGGCTGAGGGCTGTTTGCAGGCTGCCCACAGCTCCCGTTGACCCAACGTCCCAGAGAGGCTGGCTGGAATCATGTTTCTGGGGTTTATTTATCTTCTGTAATTGAAAGTTTGTTACTTTGAGCGGAGGCCTAGGCAGGCACGAAGCCTCCTGTTTGCTTCAGCTCTGTGGCTTGTATAAGTGAAACATTGTTTCCTTGAGCAGAGGCCCTGCCGGCCTACTCCTGGTGCAATGGAAGCCTCCTGCTTGTTTCAGCTCCGTGGCTGCCGGCCGCCATCTTGGCTGGGTTAATTTGCATGCAGACGCTCTGACTGACTGGTGGGTGTGGCTTAGGTATCTTGGTGTGATGGTTGATTTGCATATTACTCTTATTAGATTGACTAATAGTACCTATAATTCACTGTCTGAGCTTAATAATGATGTATGTAAAAAACCTAGATGGACAGCAAAAGCTGCATATTAACTAACATTATATAAAACTTTGCTAAGATAATCTATGAATATCAACCAAAAATTAACATCTGAATGTTAAAAAAACATTAAAAGTTAACTTTTAATTTCTCAAATATGTGAATTCAAAAAAAGTTTACACATACAAGATTTTAAATACTGTGTTATTTTACTTTAGTGAGAACTATTTGTTCTAAGTCAAAAAAACTGTTGAGTCAACAAATTAGAGTACAAGTGTAGCTTTAAAAATTACGTATTTCTAAAACATTTAGGTTTCAGAAATAAACACATCACCATTTTTAAGAATTTTTAAAATTGATTTTTAGAGAGAGAGAGAGAGAGAGAGAGAGAGAGAAACATCAATGTAAGAGCATCCATCAGCTGTCCCCTACATGCCCCCTAGTGGTGATTGAGCCTGAAACCTGACGACACCCAACCAACTGAGCCACAATGCCACCTGGCCAGGGCGAACACATATTACTTTTAATTTAAAATGTTTCACTGCCAAAACAAAAAATGATTACTATATATAGATATAAAGTGAGAGAAGGAGAAGATGGTATGACCTGTACAGTGTATCATAGTTATAAATAACGGACACTATAAAATCATTTTATAAAATCAAAGTACACAACAGTGGTTTACTTACCTGGTGATCTTCATGCTTTAATAAACTAGACAGAGATTCCACACAAATTTCTAAAGAAGAATCTTGAGGTTCCATTTTGCCACAGAGTCTTGATACAACAGCCATGGCGGAGTGCAAGGTATCTTTATGAACCAGGTGTCCACTGTCACGAATGAAGGTAAGCACACAATTCAAACCACCAGCTTCGAAGACCGCTCCTGACTCACGAGTGCATATCAGTTCCAGCACCTGTAACAGTAAAACAAATCAACAAAAAGTACAGTTAAGTTCAATTTTAATTTTCTAGAATCACAAAAAACACAAGGTACCCTCCCCATTTATTAGTAACCACATTTTTTGAAAAATAAAAATTTGGTAGCCACATTTGAAATGCTTAATATTCATATGACTACCATATTGGACTGTGTAGGTTTAGATGATGAAACCTACATGACATACTAAGAACGATAAATAATTTACAAAAGTTTGTGAAGATTCTAAACATTAAAAAAAAAATTTTTTTTTTTTTTTTTTTTTTTTGCCCAGCCAGTGTGCTCAGTTGGTTGAATGTCATCCCATGCACCAGGAAGTTGCCAGTTTGATTCCCAGAGTACATGCCCAGGTTTCGGGCTCAACGTTCAGTAGGGGACATGCAGGAGGCAGCTGATTGATGTTTCTCTTACCTATGTTCTCTCTCTACCTTTCCCTTTCTTTCTCTAAAATCAATAAAAAACATATTTAAATTTTTTTCGATAAGTGCTAAGTGTTATATTATTCATCTTCCTCACTCTTACTCTGAATATCAAAACATTAAAAATCAACTTTTATTTTCTAAATTCTGGTCATGTTTAAGGTGTTCTGGTAGAACTAAAGAGTTAATAGGGTCTATAGGTCATACAGGCATATGAGAAATTTAGACTTTATTGTGAAAGCAAGAAAAATGTTTTAAACAGGGAAATAATATGATCAAAATTTCAATTAATAATAGTGAGAAATAGGGTGTGAGGGGAGTGTAGCAGTTGTAATAATTTAAGCGCTGATATTCAAGAGAGGAAAAAGGCTTTACTAAGGCACTAAGAGCAGGGAGGGACAAACGAGAAAATAAACCAGAAAAGGACTTGATCATTACATATGTGAAGTGGAAAAAAGGGTAAAAAAATTTCTGTCTTGAGTATCTAGGTGAAAGTTAATGCCAATTATCAGAATAAGCGTTCACCTGTATAAAAGATAATGAATTCAGCTGGAACCATCCAACAGGCCTTTGAATATGAGGTCTAGAACTCAAGAGGTCAGATATAGAGATAAAGATGTCAAGGGCATATACTTATGAATGGTACTAAAGCTGACAGATGAAATCGTCTAGGCAGTTTAGTTTCAGGAAGATAAAAACAGTTCTTGGGACTCTTTTTGAAAAACCATCTATATACATAAAAATGTAATATGCAAATTGACCAGACGGCAAAACAACTGGTCGCTGTAATATTCACTGACCACCAGGGGGGAGACCCTTAACGTAAGAGCTGCCCGCCAACCTCTTGGTCCCTCTCCCCAGGCAGCAGGCTCTGATTACCTGATGGGTAACAGGAAACTGGGGATGGGTGGCGGCGGACAGGAGGGGTGCCAGGCCACGGTGGGTACAAGCAGGGCCCCACACACAGAGCGACTGGTGGTGGTGGGGGATGGGACTAGTTGCAGGCAGCCAAGGAAGATCAGCCCTGATCACAGGCCAGGCCAAGGGACCCTATCTGTGCACGAATTTTGTGCACCAGATCTCTAGTAAATTAATAAGTAATAATAATATGCAAAGGACACAGAGAAAGGGAGAGTAGAATGTAACAGACTAGAAAGAGTTTGAAAACACAGGTCAGTGTATAAGCAGTAGAGTAAAACCCTAGCCCTGGAAGAAACATGAAGTGATGTAATATAGAGAATAAGATGGGAGAAAAGCTCTAAACAGAAAAATGGATACCTCTTCCTCTGAGACTAGAAACAGAAATAAATCTACAGGCACAAAGGCAGAAAGTCAAGACATTAACAATTATAAACAGCAGCTCTCAAAGTCTGAGGAAGACATGATTTTCAGGGATCATTTAAGTCAAAACTTTTTTCATAATAATACTATAATGATAATTGTCTTTTTCATTGTCGTTCTCTCAGGAGTATAAAGTGGACTTTTCCAGAAGCTACATGAAATGTGACACAGCAACCAACTAAATGCAGAAGTAGATATCAGGATCTGGCTCTCTTCTATTAAGCCAGACATTTTTTAAAGGAACTTGCAAAAATGCTTAACAATGCTACTCTTCTAATTTTCTGTTTGTTTGGGAAATACTTATTTTCATTAAAAATTTAATGCATGTTAGCATGTAAAGTTTATTTTGAGATATATTAAAAAATGCTTTTAATTTACCAATTTCAATATTGAATATGGGAAATATAAATAGATTTAATCTCTACAAACAAAATATCTTCAAGGGTGCTCAGTAAGACTTGTAAAGGGATCCTGAGACAAAAAGTTTGAAAACTGCTGACCTAGAACAAGAATCATAAAAAGAATAAAACAGGAATCATAAGAAGAGAATCATGTAAAATCTAAATGTGTTCACAAGTAGTTCCAATGAACTAGTGAGCCAATACTGATGCTTTTAGAGTCCCAGAGTTTGTAATTAGCACTACCAGTACTAGGAATAAAACAAAACTACTAATTCTAAAATAATACAGCAAAATTGATAAATCAATAGGCCATAGAACCAGATTTTCTAATCTTCAAATTCATAATCTTCAGATCTTGGCTCTGCCACTATGTGTATCATCCCCAAATAGTCATTTAATCTCGGTATGCTTGATTTTTTTTCATCTCTACAAGTGAAATGATACAGTATTAGTGGCACCAACCACATACAAAATTATCATTAAGATTAAATGAGTTGGATAAAGTTGTACTTCTGAAATTTATGCAATGTTATTAACTAATATTCATCCCCCCCCAAAAAAAATTTTTTTTAAACCGATTAAGTGAATTAATACATACTAAATGATTCATACAACACTAGCAATAGTGGTCAGTGTTGTTGTGCTGATGGCTTTTACTATTTTCATACCAAGCACAATATATTTTGGCTGGGAACAGGGACAACCTATCAAAAGTATTAGCAGCTACCAGAACTGAAGAGTATTGAGGCAGCAAAGAAGAGCATTACCAGTGACCTGCAATTTTCCTTCAAAGATAAGATATTTTTTTAAAATCCTCACCTGCAGATATTTTTTCCACTGATTTATGAGAGAGTGGAAGGGAGGGAGAGAAAAAAAACAAAACACTGATGTGACAGAGACACATCCATTGGTTGCCTCCTGCAACCGAGGATCGAACCTGCAACCCACATGTGTGCCCTGGACTGGATATCAAACCCACAACCCTTCAATGCAAGACCAACACTCTAACCACTTAGAAACACTAGCCAAAGATTTATTTTCCCAAACCACATGGAATCTCCTTTGATCCACAAGGACTGGACTGCTGTCAACTGCTCTCAATAAAATAAGACTGATGCCCTAAACGGTTTGGCTCAGTGGATAGAGCATCAGCCTGTGGACTGAAGGGTCACAGGTTTGATTCCGGCCAAGGGCATGTACCTTGGTTGTGGGCACAACCCCAGAAGGGGGTGTGCAAGAGGCAGCTGATCGATGTTTCTCTCTCATCGATGTTTCTAACTCTCTATCCTTCTCCCTCCACTCTGTAAAAAATCAATAAAATATAAAAATAAGTAAATAAAATAAGACTGACAATGGAGGAAAGAATTTTATTTCATTAGCAAAATATATTTTTTATTCTTTATGTGATCATCAAATGGGCCAATAAATAATTAAGACTCACCTTTACACATTGTTCAGCTAAGTCTCTGCTAGTCCTGTTGTTAAGTTCTACCACAACCAAACGATTACAAAGTGCTTTTATAGCTCCATCTACCCCAACAATCCTTCGGGTGCATTCTGCAGATACATCCAGGTAGTATGTTATGGCACGGGCTGTTACCTCCAACACATTGTCTGGAGCACTTTCATCAAGAAAAATTTTGCAGAGGGCTGGTAAGAAAGTGCGAGGAGGACATCTGCAGTAAAAGAAACCATATTACACCTAGAATTAGTAAATAATTAACATTAAAATAATATTAAATAAGTGCTTGCTTCGGCAGCATATATAGTAAAATAATATTAAATAACAGATAAAACTATATAACATATCATGTTCATACCGGATCGCCTGTGTATTAGGTAATATTTCTCACATTGCTTTTAATCTCATAGCAATACTCACATGCTAGTTTCATCATTGCTGAAAATATCAAGGTATAAACAATTTAAAGTAGCATTAACTTGAAACCATGTTTAAAAAGTTCCTTTTTAATACTCAGTTGGAACATCAACTGCTCTGTAAAACCCTCCTAACCTATACAAATAGTTGTACTTTCATGTTCCTCAAACCTCATAAAAACAGTGCCCTCCACACAAAAAAATAAAAAAAGAAAATTTTAAAAAAGAAAACAAAAGGAAAAACAAAACAAAACAGTGTCCACATTGTTTAATGTATCAATTTATTTCTTTATTTACATTAAGAGTTTCTGAAAGCCAGGGACATTCTTCAATTCATATTTTATGGGAACAAATGTTGATTTGGGGTTTAACAGACGAGGTTAAATAAAACACAGAAAAACAGCTATGTAACCTTTCTGGTCCTGTTTCCTCATTTGTAAAACAAAGATACTATCACCTCGCTGGAGTTTCTCAGTGATCGAGCTTCCAACCATGAACCAAGAGGTCCCTAGTTTGAATCCCAGTCAGGGCACATGCCCAGTAGAGAGCATGCATGCAGGAGGCAATGAATCGGTGATGTTTCTCTCATCGAAATTTCTATCTCCCTATCTCTCTCCCTTTCTCTCTCTAAAAAGCAAAAACATAATTAAAAAAAAAATAATACCTTAACAATTCCTACTTTATATGGATACTAGAGGCCCGGTGCACAAAAATTTGTGCACTCGGGGGAGGGGAAGGAGGTCTCTCAGCCCGGCCTGTGCCCTTTCGCAGTCTGGGACCCCTCGGAGGATGTCCACCTGCTGGCTTAGGCCCGCTCCCCAGGGAATTGGGCCTAAACTGGCAGTCATACATCCCTCTGGGAGCCTGGAAGCCCTCAAGGGATGTCCATTTGGCAACAGGGAGCAGGCCTAAGCTGCAGTAGGACAACCTTAGCGCTGCTGAGGAGGGGGGAGAGTCTCCTGCCACTGCTGCTGTGCTTCCCAGCCATGAAGCTTGCTTCTGGCTGAACGGGTGCACCCCTGTGGGAGCACACTGACCACCAGGAGGCAGCTCCTGCACTGATTGTCTGCCCCTTGGTGGTCAGTGTGTGTCATAGTGACCAGTCACTCCCAGTGGTTCTGCTGTTAGGGTCAATTTGCATATTACCCTTTCATTATATAGGATTATAAAGATTAAGTGAAATTATATACATTAAACACTTAGTAAAGTACCTTGTCACAATATTAAAGTAATTAATTTTAGCTACACTTCCCTCCTATGACAGTCTAATACATGCTATTATAAACATAAGTAAGACAGTTTTATCAAAGGAGAATTTTTGACTTATCAATAATATCCTCTATATTTTAATCAACATTTAAAATATGAAAGATCATAATTTACATTTAGTAGAAATCTTAGTATATGACATCAAATACATTATTCTAACTCTGCATATGGGCTACAAGTAACACAAAATAGTATTCTCCATGTTTTGGTGAAATTATTTTTCCTTCAATTCTTAATGTGTGCATATCTTTAGCAACTTTTTAAAATTATCTATATGAACTTCAAGCAGCTCTACCCTTTAATATCTACATAGATAATCTTAAGTTAAGATCACTTATGCAGCAGGAATTTTTCACAAAGATTTTAGAAGTTATCTTGCATTCAATGACTGACCACCCACTGATTAGACACAGGTGGTTGTATTAACCAACTAGGGGCCTGGTGCACAAATTTCATGCACGGGTAGGATCCCTTGGCCTGGCCAGCAATCACAGTCGATTGGGGCCTTTGAGCTGTCCACCAGGGCCTTCCTTCGCTCTGCGCTACCCCTGGTGGTCAGCACACGTCATAGCGAGTAACTGAACTCCTGGTTTCCCAAACTCCCGAGGGGGCATTTTGCATATTAGCCTTTATATGTATACTGGGGGCCCAGTGCACAAAAATTTGTGCACTCAGCCCAGTCTGTGCCGTCTCACAGTTTGGGACCCCTCAGGGGACTCCTAACTGCCTCTGTCTGCTTGATCACCCATAACTGCTCGCCTGCCTGCCTGATTGCCCCTGCCTCTGCCTTGCCCCTGTGACTTAGTCCAGAAGGACTTCCGTAAGGTCGTTTGGCTGTCCGGTCTAATTAGCATATTACACTTTTATTATTATAGACTAGAGGCCTGGTGCACGAAATTCGTGCACCAGTGGGAGTGGGGGTAGGGGTAGTGTCCCTCAGCCCAACCTGCACCCTTTCCAATCTGGGACCCTTTGAGTAAGGTGACCAGACATATCGCTTTTGGCAGGACAGTCCCGATTTTTAACAATTTGTCCCGCATCCTGCAGCGTTTTAAAAAAGTCCCGATTTTTGGAAAGAATGCTCGACAACCTAGGGAACAGCAGGAGAATGGGAAGGGAATATACGGTTTTCAGCGGCCAAGTGGTCAATGGTGTCCTGCTTTATCAATGTTAAAATCTGGTCACCTTACCCTTTCACAATCCAGGACTACTGGTTCCCAAACTCTCGCCTGCCAATTGCCCCTAACCACTCCCCAGCCAGCCTGATCAACGCCTAACTGCTCCTCTGCCGGCCTGATTGCGCCTAACTGCCTTTCCCCTGCCAGGATGGTCCCCCACAACTGCCCTCCCCTGCAGGCCTGAGTCCCTCCCAACTGCCCTCCCCTGCAGGCCTGGGTCCCTACCAACTGCCCTCCCCTGCGGACCTGGGTCCCTCCCAAATGCCCTCCCTTGCTGGCCATTTTGTAATGGCCATCTTTGACCACATGGGGACAGCCATCTTTGACCACATGGTGGCTGCCATATTGTGATGGTCAATTTGCATATTACTCTTTTATTAGACAGGATAGACAACTTTTTTTTTAATTCTCATCTTTTATTGAAGGAAATAAAATTTGTGCTGCAGAGGCAATGGTATCACAACATAACAAGGTAGCCAATGGGGCTGGCATGACAAGTCACAATGCTGGCCAGGGGTCCTACCATAGTAGGAGGACCAAAACCATAAAGCAGGAAGTAGCAAATATCCCAAAACTCAAGACAAGTATTTCCTTTTGCAGAGAGCTTGGCCATGCAGTGTAAAAATAGGGACCCCATCCTCACAGCTGGCTTATCATTTCAGGCCACAAAATCCATCCAAAACTAACATGTAGTCTCTCTCAGTTTGGAGATCCTTCTCTATGACCCCAAAATTCAGGACATCACAAGTCACTAATAATTTTTCTGAGGAAGAAATGCTTTCCGGCCAGGAGAAATGTTTTGTGGCTCTTGTTCTCTCTCAGGTAAGATCAGAAGACTGACTAGCATATCAGAATCTGAAAGTATTTCTACTACTCTCTAATAAACTGAAGAGAACATAAAAATATTAATAATAATAAGGAACACCGTAGTCTAAAAAGTAATTTTTTTGGCCCTGGCCAGGTGGCTTAATTGGTTGGAGCATCCTCCTGTACACCAAGAAGGTTGAGGGTTCAATTCCCTGTCAGTGCACATACCTATATTGCATGTTTGATTCCCAGTCAGAATGCACACACGAAGCAAACAATAGATGTTTTTCTCTCACATCAGTGTTTCTTTCTTCTCTCTCTCTCTCTCTCCCTTTTCCTCCACCCTTCCTCTCTCTAAAGATCAATAATCATATTCTTGAGTTAGGATTAAAATTAAAAAAAGTAATGATGTTTTCTTTTGAAAGCAGTAGCTTTTGAATAAAGACTAAAATGTTGATGTTGACAGTCCTTGAATCAAATGGCAAGAATGAATCTTATCATATGATTTAGGTTAAAAATAGACCACCAACTTACACCATACACAAAAATAAACTCAAAATGGATAAAGGACTTAAATGTAAGACAGCAAATCGTAAAAATACTAGAGGAATTTAAGGGCAACAAAATCTCAGACATATGTCAAAGCAATTTCTTCACTGACACAGCTCCTAGGGCATTGGAAACTAAAGAGAAAATAAACAAATGGGACTTTATCAAAATAAAAAGCTTCTTCACAGCAAAAGAAACCATCAACAAAACAACAAGAAAGCCCACTGCTTGGGAGAACATATTTGCCAATGTTCTTACCAATAAGGGTTTAATCTCCAACATTTATAGGGAACTCATACAATTTAACAAAAGGAAGATAAACAATCCAATCAAAAAATGGGCAAAGGGCCCTAACCGGTTTGGCTCCGTGGACAGAACATTGGCCTGCAGACTGAAAGGCCCCAGGTTCGATTCCAGTCAAGGGCATGTACCTTGGTTGTGGACATTTCCCCAGTAGGGAGTGTGCAGGAGGCAGCTGATCAATGTTTCTCTCTCATTGATGTTTCTGACTCTCTATCCCTCTCCCTTCCTCTACATAAAAAATAAAAAATATATATATTTTTTTAAATGAGCAAAGGATCTAAATAGACACTTTTCAAAACAGGACATTCAGAAAGCCAAGAGACATATGAAAACATGCTAAAAGTCACTAATTATTCAAGAGATACAAATCAAAACAACAATGAGGTATCATCTCACACCTGTCAGAATGGCTGTCATCAACAATCAACAAACCACAAGTGCTGGAGAGGATGCGGAGAAAAAGGAACACTCGTGCACTGCTGGTGGGAATGCAGACTGGTGCACCCACTATGGAAGACAGTATGGAGCTTCCTCAAAAAGTTAAAAATGGAACTCCCATTTGACCCTGTGATCCCACTTCTAGGAATATATCCCAAGAAACCAGAAACACCAATCAGAAAAGATATATGCATCTCTATGTTCATAGCAGTACAATTTACCATAGCTAAGATTTGGAAGTGACTATCAGCAAATGAATGGATCAGAAAACTGTGATACATCTACACAATGGAATACTATGCTGCTGTAAAAAAAAAACAAGGAATTCTCACCATTTGCAATAGCATGGATGGAACTGGGGAGCATTATGCTAAGTGAAATAAGGCAGTCAATGAAAGAAAAATATCATATGATCTCATTCATTTATGGATAATAAAGAATATTATAAACTGATGAACAAAAATAGATACAGAGGCAGAGCAGCATCAAACAGACTGTCAAACTACAATGGGAAGGCTGGGGAGGGTTGGGGGAGGCGGTTTAAGAGATCAACTGAAGGACTTGTATGCATGCATATAAGCATAATCAATGGACACAAGACACTGGAGGGTAGGGGAGACTGAGGGAAGGTCAAGGGAGAAAAAAAAGGAGACATATGTAATACTCTTTGTAATACTTTAAGCAATAAAACAAAAATAAAATAAAATAATCTAATCTAATAAAAGAGTAATATGCAAATTAACCACCACTCTGAGAAACCTAAGCCACGCCGGCCAGCCAATCAGAGTGGCTGTATGCAAATTAACCCAGCCAAGATGGCAGCTGGCAGCCACGGAGCTAGAGCAAACAGGAAGCTTCCATTGCACCAGCAATGGAGTTGAAACTGCCTGCTTACGCTGGCCAGGTCTCTGCGCAAGGCAACAATGTTTCAATTATACAAGCCACGGAGCTGAAGCAAACAGGAAGCTTCCTTGCCTGCCTAGGCCTCTGCTCAAGGAAACAAAGTTTCAATTACAGAAGATAAATAAACCCCAGAAACCTGATTCCAGACAGCCTTGCTGGGACATTGGGTCAATGGGAGCTGTGGGCAGCCTGAAAACGGCCTTCAACCCCTCACCCAGGATGGCCAGACATCCCAGTAGGGACCTCAACCCTGAAGGGACTGTGAGCATCCTGAAAATGGCCCTCAACCCATCACCCAGGCTGGCCACACTCCCATGGGGTGAGGGTTCCCACTGGGGGGCTTGGCCAGCCTGCAAATAGCCATCAGCCCCTCACCCAGGCTGGCCAGGCATGCCAGCAGGTGGACATCCCCCAAGGGGTCCCAGACTGTGAGAGGGCACAGGCCAGGCTGAGGGACCACCCCCCCACCCAGTGCACAAATTTTTGTGCACCGGGCCCCTAGCCTATAATAAAAGCTTAGGAGACCATCACAACCAAACGGATGACCGAACAGGTACATGGGGCAACTAAGCCAGAAGGTTAATAAGGGGCAACTAAACGACTGAGCAGCAGGCTGTGTGGGGCTACCAGGCTGGCAGGGGGGTTAGTGAGAGTTGACCAAACGACTGAACAGCAGGCCTCATGGGGCAACAGGCCGGCAGGGGTGTTAGTGAGGGACGACCAAATGACTAAGCAGCAGGCTGTGTGGGACAACCAAATGTTCGAACAGCAGGCTACGTGGGGTGACCAGGCCCACAGGGGTGGCAGTTGGGGGCAACCAGACCGGCGGCGGGGGGGGGGGGGGGGCAGTTAGGGGCAATCAGCAGGCAGGCAGCTGAGTAGTTAAAAGCCAGTGATCCTAGGGATCAGGCCTAAATTGGCAGTTGGACATCCCTTGAGGGGTCCCGGATTGGAGAGGGTAAAGGCTGAGCTGAGGGGACTCATTCCCCCCCCCCCCCGCATGAATTTTGTGCACCAGGCCTTTAGTTCATCTATATTTCTTATCCAGGACTAAACTGCACATCAAAAAAAAAAAAAAGAGAAACATTTAGTATAACTTTCTGTATTTCATGCATGTATGTAGTCCGTATTTGCAAATTTGGTGGAAAACTATGTTCCCTGCTGTAATGAAACTCCTGAACAAGTATAGTTAAAAGGCCAATTAAAAAAAAAAGTTCTAAACACAGGTTCTTAGCGATTTTTAACTGCAATTAATTTTATTTCTAAAACAAAAATAAAGATTTTCTGCATACAAAACTTATTTCATGCCAACCATAATGAAAACCTGCTTCATGAACTTTTTAAATGTAAAAAAGTTCTGTTGTACTTTTGGCTAATGGATAGGGAGGGAAATTTTTTCTAGCTCCTCCATTATTTTTTCATCAATGAGTAGGTACTTAAGCATATTAATACACATATACAATACACGCATATATATAACTAATTTTTCAACTTAGAACCATAACAAATTACAAAATCTGAACAACACAAATTTAGCAAAGAGGTAAAGAAAAACATGCCCATATTAATGAATTCTAAAAAATACAGAATGTTGAAAGAACTGTAGTTATATTCCTTAAAAATTCATACTGATAGTAAAACAAATTACCAACAAGTGTTGTTCCCTAAAATAGTCTAGTGGATATCTTGCTTTAATATAGCCATTATAATATAAACATATAAACATTTTCTTGAATTGGTTTTCCACGGCAGCCTCAGTCATAAACTCCCTTCTCTTCTCGCTAGTTGATCTCATCTATTCCCTTATTTCATACACCATGAATATACATCTCATCACATACTATTAAGAATTCCCAGAGAGGGAAGGAAGATGGCTGCCGATGAGAAGGCAGACTGAAAGACAGTGAGAGAGAGAGAGAGAGAGAAGGAACGGAAAATTTGTGGGTGTACCAAGCGTAGAAATTTGTGGGTGTGCAACAGCTATACTCCAGAGGACTATTGGAGAACCCGAATGGGGCTCCCTTAACCAGGCGCTGCCTCCACTGCTGCTGAAATCTCTCCCGGAGCTGCTGAATCTGCTGCGGAAACCGGGCCATCTTGGGTGACTGTTGCAAGAAACGTATACATCCAGGGATACTGCAAACAGGTCACCCAGAAACCAGCCAGGAACCCAGTAACACTGGAGCTCAAACCAAGAATACGTGGACCCAGACGAGCCCTGCACCTCCTCACGGAAAGGTCAGATTTCGCTTGTTAAAAGCGTGGTTTGTATTCCAGGTGGGAGAGTTGAAAGCGCGCAGGAGAAGTCTCTGCGCAGGAGAAGTCTCTGCGCAGCAGAGTCTGCGCCCCTCCCCTCGGGGCCAGCCCGCGCTTCACAAAGTCCGAGGCTGTTGGCACCAGCGTGACCTGAGTGTGGGAAGGGGTCCCACAGGCTGCTAGCAGAAGGGAACCCAAAAAAATTACCCCATAACTGATCGGGTCACGAAAAGACAGCCTCGGTTTTGGGTCGCGAAGAAGAGACATTGGGAGAGTTACGCGCAAAGCTGGAGGAGGAAGGGAGCCCGCGCATCTCTTTGGAGAGGTTCATTTTTTCCCTCTCGTTATTAAATCTAGGCTTGGGATTATTAAACTCAATACATAGGAGCACCCAATTGGGGTTGCTCACGGAGACTGCAGGGGAAAACCCTGTTTGTGTGTCTTGAGAAGCAGAGCAGGGAGTGACGGATTCGGAAACCAGTTCAGGGGCAGTCCATTCCGCCAAACTTGTATTAAGTGTGATAGGGAAAACAAAACCTAAATGCTGGCTAGAGAGGACTTGTAGCCGAAGAGGTCACTCCAGAAACATTGCCACCCAGAGGCTGATTCACAAACTGACTCTTCTGTAAACACAAATAAAGGCAGAAATACGGCCGGCTTTTAATTCAGGACTGGTGTACAACACAGAGGAGTAGTGAATCGCAGGAAACTTCCATACTTTCCTAAATAGCTGACAAGACTAAGGCACACCAATCAGAAGAGGAGAATAAGTGAATGACCCTCACTACTGCACATTTTTCTCTCTTTTTAATTTTTTTTTTAAATTTTTTTTCTTTCTTTTCCTTTAAGAAACAATTTTTTGTCTTTTTTCCTCACATGATTTTACCTTTTTAATTATTGTATCTTTATTTTTAATCAATATTATTACTACTACTATTTTTTTCTTTTTCTAAGAGTCATTTTATTTTATCTTTATATTATTTTGAGATTAGTGTTCTTCATTCTATTTTCAGATTTCCTATAGCATCATTTTACTCTATCTCAACTTTACCTTTATGCCAACACTCTCTTCCTTCCTCACTATTCCCCTATTGTTGTCCTTTTTCTATTAACCAACTCATGCTTTAGATTCTCCCTATTCCCTCTTTTTACCCCCCTGTTACAATTTCACCCTACTAAGATATCTAATTTCCAATCCCCTGCTCCAAGCCCACAGATACCTCACTCCTTTCTTTCTTCACTATCCAAAAATTTTTTTCTCTCTCTCTCTGTTATTCTGCTATTGTTTCTTTAACTGTTGATTATACTGGGGTTTTTATAATTGTTGGTGAGACTGTCTTGCTTTTTCTTTTTGTTTTTTGGTTGTATTTTGGTTATTTTTTTTTATTCTGTTTACCTTGTTAGATATTAATTGTTAATTGATTGATTAGTTGATATACTCCATTCATCGATAGGTCTTTGTAGATGGCATTTGTTGCTACTAGTAACTATTCTATTTGAGTTTTCTCCCCATACAATCTCTTTCCCCCTTTTATTTCATTCTTTTTTATTGCTGTTACCTTTTTTTTTTTCTTTTCCTTCCTTTTCCTAAATTTGTTTTGGCACTCCCTTTCTCCTTTCTTTTCTTCTTTTTCTTTCTTCTTTACTCCCTAACTCTCTTTTCTATGGTGGTAACCGTTAGTGGGTTATAAGTATCGTGAATACATCTGGGTTCACATCCTTGTGCATTGTGCCTTGCTGTGTTGTATTTTGTGCCTTTAAATCAACACAGGATAGAAAAAACTATATAACCAGATACCCAGAGAAGATAGATCATGGGGAGACAAAGAAACAGCCCGCATATGAAAGAAAAACAGGCATCACCAGAAAGGGAAGTAAATGAAATGGAGGCAAGTAACTTGTCGGAGAAAGAATTCAGGGAAATGGTCATAAGGTGGATGAAAAGAATGGAAGACAAATTTGATAGTATGTGTAAGAGCCAAGAGGAAATGAAGAAGAACCAAGAGGAAATGAAGAAGAAGGAAGAAGAAATGCAAAACGACATCACTGCTATGAAGAAGTCAATAGAAAGAATCAAGAGTAGACTAGAAGAAGCAGAGGACCGCATCAGTGAGCTAGAAGACAAGGTAGAAAAAAATACCCAAGCAGAGCAGCACCTAGAAAAAAGAATTAAAAAGCAGGAGGAGAGCCTAAGAGAACTCTGGGACAACACAAAACGAAACAACATATGCATAATAGGGGTGCCAGAAGGAAAGGAAACTGAGCAAGGAATAGAAAACTTGTTTCAAGAAATAATGACAGAAAACTTACCGGAAATAGGGAAGAAAAAACCCACGCAAATCCAAGAAGCCCACAGAGTTTCAATCAAAGTGAACCCCAAAAGACCAACGCCAAGGCACATTATAATTAAATTGGCAAACACCAATGACAAAGAAAGAATCTTAAAAACGGCCAGAGAGAGACAGAAAGTTACCTACAAAGGCTCCCCAATCAGACTAGCAACTGATTTCTCAACAGAAACACATCAGGCAAGAAGGGAATGGAATGAAATATACAAAGTCATGCAAAGGAAGGGTCTGAATCCAAGAATACTGTACCCAGCAAGGCTATCAATAAAAATTGAGGGTGAAATTAGGAGCTTCACAGACAAAAAAGGACTAAGGGAGTTTATTACTACCAAACCAGCAATGCAAGAAATGTTAAAGGGCCTACTGTAAAAAGTAAAAATAGGAAACGAAGAAGGAACACAAGGGTAAAGAATAAAAATGGCGACAAACAAGTATTTATCAATAATAAGTTTAAATGTAAATGGATTAAACGCACCAATCAAAAGACATAAGGTAACTGAGTGGATAAGAAAACATGACCCACATATCTGCTGTTTACAGGAAACCCACCTCAGAAAAAAAGATGCACACAGACTGATGGCGAAAGGATGGAGAAATGTTTCACAGGCCAATGGAAATGAAAAAAAAGCTGGGGTAGCAATACTTATATCTGACAAATTAGATCTCAAAGTGAAGGACATAAAAAGAGATAAGGAAGGCCACTTCATTATACTAAAGGGAGCCATTCAACAAGAAGAAATAACTCTGGTAAACATACACGCACTCAATATAGGAGCACCCAAATACATAAAAAAACTTCTGGAAGATATCAAGGGAGAGATTGACAGCAATACAATCATAGTGGGGGACTTTAATAACCCACTATCACTGTTGGACAAATCCTCTAAACAAAAAATCAGTAAAGAAACACCAATCCTAAATGACTCACTAGAGCAGATGGACTTAATAGACATCTTCAGAACACTTCACCCCAAAGCCACAGAATATACATTCTTTTCAAGTGCACATGGGTCATTCTCAAAGATAGACCATATTTTGGAGCACAGGCAAAGTCTCTTCAAATTCAAGAAGATAGAAATCATATCAAGCATCTTCTCAGGTCACAATGGCATACACCTGGAAATCAACTACAATAAAAACAACCCAAAAAAATCAAACACATGGAGACTAAACAGCATGCTATTAAATAATGAATGGGTTATCACAGAGATCAAAGAAGAAATAAAAAACATCATTGCAACAAACGACAATGAAAACACAACAATCCAAAATCTATGGGACACAGTGAAAGCAGTCTTGAGAAGGAAGTTCATAGCTCTACAAACATACTGCAGAAAACAAGAAACAATGATAATAAATTACCTAACCCTGCAACTCGAAGATTTAGAAAGAGAGCAACAAGAAAAGCCCAGTGTAAGCAGCAGGAAGGAAATTATAAAGATCAGAGCGGAGATAAATGACTTGGAGACCAAAAAGACAATACAAAAGATCAATGAAACCAAGAGCTGGTTCTTTGAAAGGATAAACAAGATTGATGAACCTCTAGCCAGGTTCACCAAGAAGCAAAGAGAGAGGACCCTAATAAACAAAATCAGAAATGAAAAAGGAGAAATAACAACAGGCCCTACAGAAATACAGAGGATTGTAAAAGAATACTATGAACAACTCTATTCCAACAAACGGGACAACTTGAGGAAATGGACATATTTCTAGAAAAGTACAACATTCCAAAACTCAATCAGGAAGAATCTAAAAATCTCAATAGGCCAATCACTATGGAAAAAATTGAATCAGTAACAAAAAAGCTCCCAGCAAACAAAAGCCCGGGGCCAGATGGCTTCACAGGGGAATTTTACCAAACATCTAAGGAAGAACTAAAACCTATCCTCCTCAGACTATTCCAAAAAATTCGAGAGGAAGGAACACTTCCAAACTCATTCTATGAAGCCAGCATTACCCTAATACCAAAACCAGACAAAGACAACACAATGAAAGAGAATTACAGGCCACTATCCCTCATGAACATAGATGCCAAAATCCTCAACAAAATCCTAGCAAATCGGATCCAACAGTACATCAGAAAGATCATACACCACGACCAAGTAGGATTTATCCCAGGGATGCAAGGATGGTACAATATCCGCAAATCAATAAATGTGATACATCACATAAACAAATTAAGAGATAAAAACCACTTAATCATATCAAT
>PVJC01001150.1:53998-100317 GCA_004026665.1 Murina feae | reverse complement strand
CAGTCGATTTGAACCAGAACTAACACATTAATTGAAACACAAAATTCAGACCATCTTTTCCCGAGGTCAGAGAAAGGCTTTAATGAGTTAAAATATGCTGTTTAGGTGGTGGGCACACAGTGCAATATACAGATCTTGTATAATACAGATGTATACTTGAAACCTGTTTAATCTCATTAACCAATGTCACCCAATAAATTTAATTAAATATGCTATTTATTCACCAGCGAGGATTATGTAGTTCATTCTATGAACAAAATAAAATAATATATATTATAATTGTGTGCTGTGCTGTAAGATAAAAGTTTTGGACATTGATTGTAAATCTAAATTCATCTAGTATAGACTTTTAATTTTTTGGTTAGTGTCCATGTAAGAAATGTCCAAGCCTATAAGAATTTTTATGACTCTATTTGAGCCAAACTGACAATAATTGCTAGGAAGCAAAATCTCAATGGATTGAGAAAATGCTCCAGAAAATAGCAGTTTAACCACTTCTTATATACATAAGAATCACATGGGAAGGTGTAAGGAGTTTACATGAGATTCATTGATGATAGATTAGGGAGGCAGGAGAAGGCAAAGTAGGGTAAGGAATGAAGTTGGGGAGCCATGTGAGTGGAGATCTCTGGGACTGGATAAAAAGTAAAATGGATAGACATAGACTTCTTTTACATTGGTAGGTATAGGATAGTTAGCAGTTAACAACACGATAACAATAACAATGAGGAGTTCTGTGAACTCCTGCACTGATGGGAGATTGTGCCTTGAGTGGGTCTAGGAAAGGAAATTTTCCTGACATTCCAAAGGTATATTATCATAGTTGCAAAAAGGCAATAGACAAGCTCAAGTAAGGTAAAGATTGATTATTGCCGGGGGAGATACTGGCCTAGAACATGACTACCTGCCATAGCTAGGTTTTCACTAGAAAATTTAATTTCAGACCATCCTATGGGTTACTTTAGGTATCTTAGTTTTAAGGTCTGCCATGCAGGCCTCCTCTGAGTTTATCAGGTTTAGTGTATGTCCCCTATTTTGTTCACACAAGCTACCAAATCCCATTATGTGGGGTGCAAATAATTATGCTTGGAGACTGACTTTGTTTCAAGTCAATGAGCAGGTCCATATTAGTAGAAATTAGTTATGAAATCTGTACTTGGAACAAACTTCTCCTCAAGGCAACAGTGTGTGACTCTCAACTTATTGAAAATAGTTAACATATAATAGTGCTTGTTGTATGTCAGATACCGTGTAAAGCACTTTATATGCATTATGCCATTTACTATCAAAATAATATAATGAATATTATATTATTATTATAATTATTATATCCTGAAGATTGTAAACAGGTTCAGGATTTGGCTAAGATCATGTGTGTGGGAAATGGTAGAGATGAGATCTCAATTATTCTGCTTCCAGGGTTCTTGCTCCTAACAAGTATATTAAGTCTCCAGTTTCCCCAATATGTTAATTCAGACCCAGCCAAAAATTGAGATGTTCTTAACAAAACCAAAAGTCTTTATTTCAACTGTGGTAGTGGTATCAGATGAAATTGCGGGGGGGGGGGGGGGGTGTTCTCTTCCCACTCGCTGTTGCTGGTGTTAGACTTCTTACGGTATCCTAAGAAAAAGAATTTTCTGACACTGGCGTGGGAGAATAAGTAATTTTTATTTGCATGGAGTTAAATACCTGTGTTTCTAAAGTCCTGTTTTCCTTAGTCTAGTCATAGAAGAAGTGTACCTGGAGTTTTAAGAAATTGGAAGCAGGTCCAGTACGGCATCAGGCTAGTTAGTCCATTGTGTGTGAGGGTCTGCATGGCTATGGGCCACATAAGAGAATGCCAGGAAGCCAAGTGTGAGCCATGAGCCAAGCGTGCCAAGAGGAACCAAGAGCATAAGAGTGCACAAAAGAGCGAGTTTCTTTGTTCAGGGAACTAAGCATCCCAGATCATTTTGGGCTTGCAGTGGCCTCACCCATTCCGGCCAACCATCGCTGTCCCCACGTGTGATTGACAGAAGCACCTTCCCTAGTCATCATAACTTGAGCATGCATTTATCTTCCATTTGTCCATCCCCCTACTTTTGATGTTTTTTTTTTTTGCAGGGAATATGTGTATAATGTCTGACCTTCCCTTTGCTCCTTTCCTGTTATTAATAATTAGCTAATTACAACAGTATCATTAAGATTTTAGTTATTTTCTAACTTGATACATGGGGTGTAAAATACAAAATAGTACATCTATTAATGTGTTAGATTAGACCATTTTTAAATTGCTTTTAGTTCTGAAAGTCAATGGATTAGTGAAAACTGTTTAGTTGAAACTGTTTTCTCTTGGGACATGTTTCAAAACACTTTTCAAATAGAGAAGCAAATTCAGCTCCAATTAATATCCAAATTTATCTTTTAAAAGCAATACCAATGATCTCTCCAAATGAGCTTATGGAATATATACTAGTATATAAAAGGAACAGATACTGCATTTTTAATTTTTTTATGAATCCCCCTAAAAGAATCCAGAAAACAAGTGAATATCTCAATGAAATCTATGGATTTTTTTCTTTCCATTTTTCTTGTATAAGCAAAGTACTTTGATGGGAAAACAAGCTTAATTAATTTGAAAAAACATGCCACAGTACATTTACTGAGATGTTATCATAAGTAATTAAAACAAAATTGCTCTTGTCAAAATAAATGAATAATTTTGATGAGCTATTTTCCTTTATTTTGCAGATTTGTTCCACTTTATTACTAATTCATAAAGTCCACAAAAGTCTCTAGTCATCAGTGTGCTTAGTTAAATTCTGCTGTTGTTGCATTGTTAGGAAAGGGGCATAAAAAGTCAGAAGGGTATACCAGCCCAAATGGATGTGACGAGAGTACTGTAAGTATTTTAAATGAGAAGGCATATTTAAAACAGCCAAGATCTGGAAACAGCCCAAGTGCCTATCCATAGATGAATGGATAAAACAGTATGGTGATAGCCAGAGGGAAAGGGGTGTGGGAGCTAGGTGGAGGTGGTGTTAATAGTGATGCTATCTAGTAATACTAATTTCCTACATAATAATAATTATCTCTGGCTGGTAGTTTCTTATGATGTTGGGTTCAGGTCTAGGTTTCATTATTTTCTGGTTGAAAACCTTGGGCTAAGCGCTTAGCATATCAAATATCCATTTCTTCATCTTTAAAACAGAGATGATAATACAACCCTTTCTTAGAGTTGTGACATATAAAATTCAACAATATATTGGATCATGGTAGGTTCTCATTGTGTCAAAGCCATCAAACCAAAGGATGCTTCATGTTGAAATTATTTGAAGTTGAACTTGAGGCTATCTATGAAGCCTTTATTGTGGTCTTGCAGTTTTCACTCATATTACAGCCTTCACGAGTACAGGCACAGTACTGCGATGTCTGGAGTTCAGAGGTGATATTCTAGAACTGTATCTCTCTGTTCATCCCAGTGTTAACATAACTCTGGATTGATATGGCCAAAAAGATACAGATAGTGCAAAAAAAACACAAAAACCCCTCAAAGTAATAGATATTTAGAAGAATAGATTTTTTAAAAAAAGATGTGTGGGTTTAAAACTGTATTTCAAGGGGGACACTAACTTTCCAGACCATATATATATATATTTTTTTTCTCAAGTACAGAAACTCATATATCACCTTTTAGGATTACTTGTTTTGGGTATTAGTTATAGGAAATCTGCCATTTTGACCAGGTTCCTCATAGCCACTATCGTATTTCAGAAATTAATGATGTCTTTAAACTCTTTACATTTAAGATTATGATATGAACATGGTAAAACAAACCTGGTGAAAACTTCATATCGAAAAAAAAGCTCTATCGTATATTCTGAAGTTCAATTTAGGCATACATTTATTCAATCAAATCATACTAGTAAATTAAATTATAATTTAATCAATTATACCTAGTAGGTGTTAGGAACACTGTTGAATATCTATAGTATAAAGTTGAAGAAGATCACTTTAGACCTGAGAAACAAGAATAAGAGCAAATAAACATGGTCCATGAGTGATAAAATATCAAATATCAAGGAAGCAGCAAGGAGTGACTGTTGAATAAAGCTTCCTGGAAGATGTGACAGGTGATTAGATTTGATTGGCAGGCAGTTCACCAAGCAGCAAAGAATTCAGAGGGGGATCTGATGAAGGGCATAACCCATATAAAAGGCATGAGGAGACATGGCATGTTCCGGGAGAACTGAGATGCCTGGATTACAAGTCACTTGAAAGGGAATAATAGGGATGCAGCAAGTACTTTGGATATAGCTCTGCTTCCCTTGCAGGCCCACTGTTATTATCTTGGTTCAGATACCACTTACTCCAGAAGCCAACATTATATAAAAGAATATAAAGATTATACACTCCAAGAGCTGACACTATCTCTGTGAATAGAAATGGCTGTCTTTCCTTCTAACATTTCTAAACCCATTATCGCTTCAGTTTGGGGCTATTTTCTTCCCCACTACTGTCTATCATGGAGTCTAGGTTGATTGTTCTGGTCAAGTGTTAAATATAAGATGAAGAAGGGTAAATAAAAGTAAAAAAACACACAATAAATTCTGTATGAAGATTCAAACTTCATATGTAACTCAGTGAGTTTGGCAATGGTGTCTTGGAATATTGTATTGAGATGGTGTTTTGGAGTCATATGTAGAATCCATGGGAAAGAGGAAGGAGGGAATCATTGTTATTCTTTTTTATATATAATTTTTTAAATATCATTAAAAAATTCCCTGACTGGGAACTTGACCTGCCCTCTCTTGGTGTATGGGATAATGTTCCAACCCACTGAGGCAAACTGGCTAGGCCATCATTCTTCTTCTTAACACTCCCTACCCTACACCCCTCATTCCCCACCAGCCTCCGAATGTGTTATGATTGCACGATTTTATGTCAGATGTGCATTGGAAACAAATGACAATGGCTGCCTGTGGCCCATAAATTTAAGCGTAGAATACTTACTGTATCAGTCAAGACTTTCTAACCCCTGTGTACCTTTTTAGTCTCTTGTGTTGGTTTCTTATGTTAACATCTTTATTATTTCTAATCCTTTCAATACCTTTGGAAAGTCATACATCCTTCCATATTTACCTTATTTGCTACTTGCTTGATAGTAATCTCTAATCACCTTAAATGATCACTAACTTAGATCTCCTATAATCTTTATTGTATGTGTTATTATTAGGAGATACAGTTTGATTTTTTTCAATGTTTGTTTATATGTGTATTTGCACCACCCCTAGCCATTACTGTAAGTTCCTTGGGATCTTGAAATACATGCCACATACATTTTGTACTTTATGTCATCACCGGACATAGTACCTAGGAATGCTCAAGAAGTATTTGTGGAATAAATAAATGCAGGAATAATTTTTCCATGCATTTATTTCTTTCCAGTATGCATATAATTTTGTTACCTTTACCTTGTTGAAATCTTACATTTCTTTTCATGTGGGTAAGATGTCTTCTATAAAAATTAAAATGTCTAGGAAATTTTTGTCAAAAGAAGTAATATTACTTTTACTCACAAAATGAGACTTCCTGTCATACGATATATAGATTAGGTTTTTCCTCTTTCATTTTAAAATTAGATCCTAATTAATCTAATTCATCTATTTGATATTTGAAGAGCATGATTTAGCTTTAAAATATGCATTAGATTTACATTAAGATATTAGGAATATTTTAAAATTTAATTTATATTTGTCTTCATTAATTTAACTATTTTTCAAAATCTTGATTTTACTGGCAGCCCATTAATTTAAAAAAGTCTCTAGGGGAAAAAATTCTACCAGAGTTTTCATATTTTATGAACACAAGTTCATAAAAAGAGAAATGTCTGAGGATAATCTGCTTCCTAGCAATTACTGTTTGTGCTGTCCATCTTGCAACGTGTATAGAGAGGGATTTTTCTTCTGGTTTTCCCCTCATACTTGAATCTTGATCAGTGGTCAGCATCACTCCAGTGAACTGGCTTTGGTCAATGTTTGAAGTTTGAATCCTAGTAAAGGAATTACCTTACTCCTTTACTAAACCAGTCATTTGTTCTCTTTTCTTTTCCATTCTCATTATATCCCTCACAAGAGAACTCGACTTCCTGCCAATGGCACTTCCCCAGTATATTCTAAACCCATTCCTATTAAAATGCACCAAGCTTAAATTACCTGGTCAACATAATAAAAATGACTACTTGCTTTTATTTTTATCCCCCAATATTATTGCTACTTATATTTTAAAAATTCTAAAATTTTCATTACCTCAAAATAATAGGGCATTTAGTTAATATATTTTGATTTATACAATAACATAAGGATAAATTAAAATTGGAATTATTTTATTAGAAATTTAGATTTTCGTATTATTTTTTAAAATATATATGTTATTGATTTTTTTATTTTTTTTAAAGAGAGGAAGGGAGAAACATCAATGAGAGAGAAACATTGATCAGCTGCCTCCGGCATACCTCCTACTGGGAATGTGCCTGCAACCAAGGTACATGCCCTTGACCAGAATCGAACTTGGGACCTTTCAGTCCACAGGCCAACCCTCCATCCACTGAGCCAAATGGGTCAGGACTAGAAATACAGATTTTGTTTTTATCAGTTTTCATCTAGGTTGATCTTGTAATTAGATTAGCATCTCTGAAGAAAGCTTGATGTTTTCTTGTTCTGTGTGACTTGCTCTGCCGACTGTGATGGAATGAAGTCCATGAGGATGTGCAGTAAGCACTTAAGATTTGCAGAATCAGAAGGCTGTGGAGGTCTGAGGCGGTCTACAGGGTTATCTGTTTCAACCCCTTCGTTTCGTAAGTGGGAAATCGCTCCTCCCCATCTTCTCCCACAAATGCCCATATCTTGAATATGAAAGCATGCCAGTATTACTTTTTCACCATGTTAACTTTAGTTTTGATATAATATTACATTTCCCCCTACTTTAGATGGTTTGAGATACAAAACAAATGTCTCTTGTGTATATAAATTGAATTTAAATGTATTTCTGTTATCTCAGTTCTCTGTTGACTCAAACATATCGTGATTCTTTCCATTCCCAACTCTACTTCTATCCCAGCTAGCAACCCCTTTTGCCTGTCAGCATTAATTTTAAATTCCCTATACTCAAAACCCAATATTGTGATATCTTATTACCCATCAAGGAGCAGTTATTACAAAGCACAGGTCCTGGTAGTCAGTATCATGCCAGAAGGTATTCATTACTTAAGGCTATTTCTTAGACCTGTTGGCAGGTCTCCAAGTTACATAAATCACCAAATCATGCCTCTAGTCCCAACTCCTTGGTCAGATGCAGAATCTGAGGTCAGGTAAGAGAGATAAGGGATTTCCTTATAGTACTTCAAGTGGCAAGTGGAAGAAAAGGAATCTGATTCCAGTGTCCTTGGTGTACCCATTTATGTTCAGTTATCATGCCTCCCTCTTAGGAACAACCCCCCAAAACACATCTAACTCACACTAGTTGCTTTGATATGTTGAAAAAAATTTGAAAAATCACCTTCATGACATCTCCAACACTTGCCATTTTAATACATTCCATTTCAGTAGCTAAATCTGTCAGAATCTCATTTTCTTTATCTGTAAAATGGAGCCAATAATCTGTTGGGATTTTGTAAGATTTAAATTTATACACCCCCCCACACACATATATAGATATTAGCTTAGAATTATGTCTAGATATAGCATGTAGGTACTCAATAAGCTTTGGTGATTATTACCTGCAAAATTTCATATGCTTTTTAAAAAATAGACTTAAAGGTATTGGGGGTAACACTGGACAGATTTATAGGCTAGAAACATAAATGTTCTTAAGAGTTCTAATTCATTTGTTCCACAAATATTATAGAACTAGAGGCCCGATGCACAAAAATTTGTGCACTTGGTGGGGTTCCTTAGCCCAGCCTGTGCCCTATTGTAGTCTGGGACCCCTCAGGGGATGTCCACTTGCCAGCGGGGAGCAGGCCTAAGATGCAGTCAGACATCCTTAGCACTGCTGAGGAGGCATGAGAGGTTCCCTCTGATGTACTGGCACCACCGCTGTACTGGCAGCCACCAGCCTGGCTTGTGGCTGAGCAGAGCTCCCCCTTTGGGAGTGCACTGACCACCAGGGGGCAGCTCCTGCATTGAGCGTCTGCCCCCTGGTGGTCAGTGTGTGTCATAGTGACCAGTCATTCCCAGTTGTTCTGTTAGGGTCAATTTGCATATTACCCTTTTATTATATAGGATAGAGGCCTGGTGCATGGGTGGGGGCTGAATGGTTTTCCCTGAAGGGTGTGCTGGATCAGGGTGGGGGTACTGCTGGGGTGCCTGGTCAGCATGGGTGAGGGGCTGAGGGCCATTTTCAGGCTGGCCACATCCCCTTCAGGAAGGAAGTCCTACTGGAGTGCCTGGCCAGCTGGGGTGAGTGGCTGATGGCTGTTTGCAGGCTGGCCACAGCCCCCAGCGAGGCTGGCTTGAAGCAGGTATCTGGGATTTATTTATCTTCTACAATTGAAACTTTGTTGCCTTGAACAGAGGCCACAGCCAGTCTAGGCAGGGAGGAAGTTTAGCTTCCTCCTTAGCTGGGGCAAGCAAGCCTCCTGCTTGCTCTAGGTCCATGGCTGCCGACTGCCATCTTGGCTGGGTTAATTTGCCTACAGTTGCTCTGATTGGCTGGTGGGCATTGCTTGGCTGGTGGGTATGGCTTAGGTGTAGCGGATTGACATCTAATTTGCATATTACTCTTTTATTAGATTAGATGTTCACTGTGTGGTTTCTAGTCTGTAGTAGTCTCTGAGGGATAGAATGGTAACACTGAGATAGTTTTTGCTCTAATAGGAGTTGTATCTTCATGCAAGAACCAAATAAAGAAGAGACAAATAGGATTATAAACAAACGAGATCCTTATATAATAAAAGCCTAACATGCAAATTGTCCCCTCGCGCAGTTGATCAACTGGAGACAGGGAATTGGACTGCTCACTATGATGTGTGCTGAGTACCAGGGGGTGGCACGGGACATGGTGGGTGTTGGCTACACGGTGCTTGCAGCAGGTGGCAGTGGAGGCACTGCCAGCCCTGATAGGCCCTGACAAGAGCAGGACCACTGGTGAAGCAGGTGAGTGGGTGGCACCAAGCCAAGGCAGGTGTGAGCAGGGGCCTAATCACCCTGCTGATCTCGACCCACAGATGGTGACCAGTGGTGGCAGCAGGGGCAGGGCTGCTGCCCAGCTCCCAGGCACTGAGGGAGCTGGGCGCTGGGGGAGGGGAGGGAGGGAAGGAGGGGGTTTCCCCGACTGATAACTCTGCAGGTGGGATGGTAGAGCAGGTGAGGGGGCAGTGCCAGGCCAAGGCAGGGTGCCAGGCAGGGCTGTGGGGCTGCCAGGCTGGGGGCATGAGCTGGGGCCCAGTCTCCATAGGCCACCCTGAGGGACCCCAACCATGCATGAATTTGTGCACCAGGCCTCTAGTGTAACTTTAAAGTTCAAAGAAAAAGCAAGCGAAAGGAACAGAGTTAGAGTTATAGAAGGAACCCATTTTAAATCAAGTTTTCAGAGAAGGTTTTTATTTAAGCTGATTTTCAAGGAAGGGGTAGGAGCTAGTCACAAAGTAGAATGGGTGGGAGCATCCCAAGATGGGTAGGAGTATTGCCTAGTGGTCCTGAGATAGGAAAGAGCTTGGAATATTCAAGAAGTAGACCAGTGAGATTAGAGTGTGGAACAGGAGAGGGGCAAGGAATTAAACGCGATAATTAGACAGTGGGTTGACCACATGGGGTCTTGTTGATCATAGTAAGAAGTTTTTTATTTTGCAAGTTTCATGAAAAGACATTGAATGATTTCTAACTATCTTTGATGTAATAAAGTGACGCATAAGAAAGAAAGGATGTCTGTTTCTGTTCTGTATTTCATCGAAACTTTACATTGTTTTTTGCTTTCTGAGCAAAATCCATACTCACTCATTTCCCCCTGCCCTCTTCTTCCTTTCATCTCTGTTCACATCTGCTTTGCCTTCTTTGTTGGAAGGAAGAATAACATCTTGGGTCAAAATACTTCCCACAGGTTTCCTGCAGAGTAAGTTTCTGTGTGACCCTATGAGAATGTTCAACTGTCCACTCAACAGATTTTTATAAATGTTTTTCATTGTGAAATTATATTCATTTTGTAACAATTTAAAACTATTTACCTCATGCTGTGGCATATTCTCAAATGCAACTAAGGATAGATTTGTTCCCTAAAGCAAAGAGGTGTTTTGTTTCAACGTGTATTTATTGTATCTTGCCTGCTCTACAAGAGGTTCATTTTGGAGAGAGGTCATTGAAAGTGGCACTCAATGTGCCGGGGCATTCAGGCTTGTGTTCTTAAATTCTTACAGACTTTTTTTTGTGCTCACATATCTTTCTTCTACACTAAAGAAAGAAATGTGGGTTTATTATTATGTGCTCACTGGTCATTTGGAAGTTGTTGCTCATGCTGAGAAGGATCCAAAGTTGCTATCTGCTTTCAGCAAGAAAGAACCACTGTCCAATAGTGATGGTTCAGATAGTCTACGACAGGCATGGACTGAGCAAGTGTGGCCCCCTGTGTCTGCCAAACATTCTTTAGGATGCTAAATATTTCATGTAATGAAAATGAACTGACACACAGCAGTGTGAATGGAAATGTGATAGTTAAGTATTTATGAAAACATGAACTCTCACTTTAATATTATAAAGTACATTAGGACAACTATAGTAATCTATACTTGTGTTAAGAGAACATGATTAAAGTTGTCTGAGAACTTGGAAATATTGCTGAATATTCTGAAGCACCATTCTCGATAATTTCTTTTATTTTTATTTTTTGAAGTTTTTTTTGAATTCTTGATGGCAGTTAGCTAGTGTGTTTTATTTATTTCTTTTATAAATTTTTGTTTGATTTTTACAATATATAAAATAAACATATTACTCGGTTGTAGATACAAAATAATTAGCTATTTACATGCAATAAACATTAATATTTCAAGAAAAATATTTTAAATATAATAATATTACCAAAACTGTACTAACATAGTATAATATCACTAAAGTTGTAGGAAATATTAAAAACCTACAAATAACAGGATTACTTCTATTATATTCTAAAATATTTTTTTTCCTCTGGCTCTATTTTTGTTCATCAGTTTATGAGTAAGATCACCTGATGAGTGAGTAAGATCACCTGATATTTATTTATCTTTCTCTTACTGGCTTATTTCACTTAGCATAATGTTCTCCAGGTCCATCCATGCTATAGCAAATGGTAAGAGTTCCTTCTTTTTTACAGCAGTGTAGTATCCATAGTACATTGTATAGATGTACCACATCAGACTGTTCTTTTTTCATAGTTACTATATATTTTTTCATGCTGTTGAGCATTTTTACCATCATTACTCTGACCTCTGTTACAGATAAATTTCTTATCTCTGCTTCATTTATCTCTTCTTCTGGAGGATTCTCTAGTTCTTTCATTTGGGAGCTGTTTCTTTGTCTCCTCATCTTGGATTTCTGTTTGGGTTTGTGATTATGTATTAGATAGATTCTCTACACCTCTCAATATCTAGTGCAGGACAGCAGTAAAGGCTGTTTCTGACTAATGAGATCAGGCAAAGGCTCAAAGCCTCTGCCTACAGACTGATAGAATTCTGACTTGAATTGCCCCAGGCAATGGTCCTTAGGTGTGGCAAGATTTTTTTTTTTCAATAGGATGGGACAGTTGCCTCTGCCTGGAAGCTAATTATTATTTTTAATCTTTTAAGTGGTCTCAGGCCAAGGTGTTTTCCAATAGGATGTGTCGACTGTCCTCCCTTCAGGGAAGGCAGATGTCTATGTGGGAAAGATGTCTTCAGCTGAGTGAGGGAATGACTTAGCCTAGGAAACTTGGGGTGTCTGCCTTCTGAGCTCTATTTCCCAAGTCCCCAGTCCTGGCTTCTGCTCTTACAGCTCTATTCCACTACACCCTCCCTCTGCCAGCGCACAAAGTGGGTGGCTCCGCAGGGAATTTTGTGCATTGACCCTTTAAGAGGGTGCCTGGATTTTCAACTGTTACTCTCTGGCAGACAGCACCCTGCTGCTTTTCACAGCCAGATGTTATGTGGGTACCCCCCTCAGTTTTGGTGCTCTCTACTGGGGGGCCTAACTTGGAGATTAGGTCCCAGAGTTCTTTGTGGCAACTCCTCACAGCTGAGATATCTCTCTGGGACTTCAGTTGCTGTCTGTGTGTGCCCGGCCAGCCCCTCCTACCAGCCTCTATGCAGTCTCCACTTTTCATCCTTGGGTGTCAGGATTCTTTCCTGTGAGTTTTCCATTTATTATTCAGGAAGTTTTTCTGTATTTTAGTTGTAATGCCAGTTTGGTCCTGGGAACATGTCCATGTATCATCCACTTACCCTGCCCATTCTTAAACTCCTCATTCTCAGTAATCTATAATAATCTGTGTATATAAAAGCCAAACAACCAGAATGACGGAATGACCAGAACGACCGATCGCTATGCCATACAGTGAGGTGGCTAACTGCCCAATTGGGGGCCCGATTGGTCCTCTGAGTAATGGAGAGGAAATAATATTCAATATGATTTATCACCAAACAGTTCTTGTGAGCAAGAATATAGATAATTCTGTGTCTGGCCCTGGCTGACCATGGCATATGCCTTCAGTTTGCCCCTTTGTGTCCACTTTTTGCTGTTCTCTCTTTGCTTCAGGAGGCCGATCTAGATGGAATACACTAGAGGGGTTCTTCAGCCCACCTGCACCCTCTCGCAATCCAGGATGCCTCAAGGGATGTCCAACTGCTGGTTTAGGCCTGCACGCACAGGGATCCCTGCAGGATTAGGCCTAAACTGGCAGTTGGACATCCCTCTTGTAATCTGGGACCACTGGCTTCTAACCACTCACCTGCCTGCCTGCCTGATCACCCCAAACCATTCTGCCTGCCTGCCTAATTGCCCTTAACTGCTCACCTGCCTACCTGATCACCCCTAACCACCTCGGCCTCAGCTCCTGCCATGGTGGCTTCATTTGGAAGGATGTCTGGAAGGTCGTTTGGCAGTCTAATTAGCATATTATGCTTTTATTATTATAGATGGATAGATTCTGTTTGATTTCCAGTTTGTTCAGCCAGTGGCAACCCTGGTAGGAAATAAGGAAGAAGGAGAATGGGATTGTATGTCTTCCTCTATTTTTCTCATTGTAGGGTTCCTCCTATGGTTGGTTGTGTCTTTCAACTATAGATTACATCTTTTTAAGTTCAGTAACTAATTCCTCCCAATATAATGAAAATGAACTGACACATAGCAGTGTGATAGGCCCAAATGACCATCACCAGGGTATCACACTATCCTTATTTGTTTTGGAAACCCTGCCCACACCTTGGTATTAACTCCTCTTTAAATTATCTGAATTTGCTTGTACCATCTGTTTTCCTAAGAGACTGAGAATGAGCTGCATAATCTTTACAAACAGATATAAACTGTGCTCTAGTATCCTCATTTATAAAGTGGAGGTAAAATAATTTCTTCTCAGACACCCAGTATATGTAAAATCAGGGGTGGCGCAGAGTGGTTGTATTCAAACACTATTTTCTGAAGCTCTAGAGATTCTGCCTCTAGTGCCTTCCATTCCCTCCCTGCAGGTGTAACGTTTTCTTCCTCACTTACACTAAAGTTCTGAACAGTTTTTCCTTGAAGCAAGGACTCTATGACTAAAACCACTTGAAAAACCACTGGCCTTGAATGATTGTAGGGCTCTTTATAGTCCTAAAAGTCTGTTTCTCTGTCTGGCTGTTATTTGAGGTATGAAAGTGCTGTTCTTTGCATCACAGCCTCTGACCAGGGCTGGCAGTTTGGTAGTAGGGTTAGTAAGCTCTCGGCCATCTACTCTCATGATTTACTATCTGGGCACAGGGAAGAGTCCAGTTAATTCTCCAGGATCATATTCTCTTTTACAAAGTGTTTTCATGGCTTAGGAGAGAGAGCCATTGGAGCCAATAAATATAGAGTGAGTAGGAGATCAAAAGGCTGCCTGCAGTGGTTTCACTGTGGCCTTCTCGTCACTCGGAGCTCTTGGGTAATAATTGCTTGTCGGTGTGCTGAGCCCAGACTAGAGTGGCTGGTAAACCTTGGAAGTTGTTCAAGTCCAGGAACACATTTGGAACATTCCACCTCATAGTTTGTTGCTTCATCCAACTTTGGAGTTAACATCTTTTACTCCCTTTTCTATATAAAGGAGTAGAGGAAAGGTGTGAACAAATTTCTTGGGTGTGCTGCAGGCTAGACATTCCAGAGATTTATCGCTGATTGGGACGATGAATCACCCTGAAGCACTACCATGTAGCATGTCAACGAAAAGATCTGGAAATAACTGTTTATTATGAAGTAGTTTAAATTTGCTCTGTACAACCATGTAAGTGGCTCTTTGTATTCAGCAAATATGTCTGAGTACCTACTATGTGCCCAGGAGTGTGCTAGACACTGTGGAACATGAAACGAATTGGATAAGGCTCCTGTGGCTAGAAGCCCAAGCCTAAAATGTATTCAGATAACTGCAATCTGACTGGCTGGCCAGAGGCAGCAGCCTCCTAATCAGCTTGTCTCCTAGAGGTAGTCCTGAGAGACTGAGTAGGCTGGGACGCCTAGTGGCCAGTCTTGGAAACTACTTGGTTTTGCATTTCTTCAGTATATCCCTATCTGTATCTCAGGGTCCTCCCCATGTGCCTTTGTATTGTGTACCTTTCATTGCCACAGTCTAGTTTATTTCACTCTGGGCAGTGTTGCTGTCACATCACACACACACTTTTTATTACTTTTTTCTCGTTTGACTATTCACACCAGGAAATCTTCTACCATCCCTCCACTTCTCATTCCATTTGTGAGCCAATAAAAGGTCCTAATCTTAGCTGAGTATGTAGAGAGAAGTAATAGCATGAAACCACTGGGACCCTTGAAATACCTTTGGAATTTTGGAAAATTTATTTTTTTGGCTTTTCTAAGCATATTTTAAAACAAAAAGTAAAACGTATATGTATTTCGTTTATTAGAAACATTTTTTTTACCTCAATTATAGGACATTCTTTTTTATTTTATTTTATTTTTTATTAGGAACTTTCACTACATATTTGGGGGAGGGACATTCACACACAAAAAAGGGGACGAGATATCTAAATCATTATGAGGCATCCCTTCATGAAGGAAGTGGCATTGGAACTTGATACTATGGGATATCCTATATAATAAAGAGCTAATGTGCAAATTACACCCTCACACAAGATGGCCACCCCCATGTGCTCAAAAGATGGCTGCCACAAGATGGTCAGCAGGGGAGGGCAGTTGGGGGTGATCCAGCCGGCAGGGGAGCAGTTAAGCATTGATCAGGCTGGCAGGGAAGTGGTTAGGGGATGATCAGGCTGGCAGGCAGAAGGGATTAGGGGCAATCAGTCAGGCAGGCAGATGAGCGGTTGGGAGCCAGTAGTCCCTGATTGTGAGACCCTTGTGGGATCGGGCCTAAACTGGCAGTCAGATATCTCCCAAGGGGTCCCAGATTGGAGAGGGTGCAGGCTGAGCTGAGGGACACCCCCCCTCCCCGAGTGCACAAATTTCATGTACCAGGCCTCTGGTAGTTATATGAAGTTGAAAGTATGGGTTGTGGATGCAAGTAATGCAAAACAAAACAAGACAACCCACAAAAAAAAAATCCACACTTATAACCTGAAAGCTCAGAGTTCTCCTTGATTCCCACTGCACTCTGACCAGCTTGAATTATGGCAATCATTTTCTTTGACTGTAATCACTTGTTTGTGTGTCTCTCTGCCTATTACACTATCAACATTTTAAAAATTTTATTCTGCTAGGGAACAATACTCTGAGCTTTTTTTAACTTTATTTTTGACACTATTACAGATGTCCCCATTTCCCGGCCCACCCCCTGTACTCACCCTCCGTCCAGCCCTCAGTCCGGGGCTGGTGGTGCTTTTGGTGTCTCTGTTTCCAGGGTTTAACACAATGTCAGGCACATGTAGGCACTCAGTAAGAGTTGAAGAGTGAAGGATGAATTGCAAGATGGATATTGAGTATAGAAGTTTACCTAGTTTGACAAGAGCCAGGAATTGATAGAGAAGAAGTGGGATTTAATGTTAGGAAGGTAGACTGGGGCAGATTATGGAGGTCTTACACACCAAGGTATTAAATAGACTCTGGGGAGCCATAGAAGGTTGTGAAGAAAGAGAGAGAGTGGCACAAAGGCAGGTGAATATGATAGCTGTATACAGAATAGATTGGTGGAAGGAAGGTGTATGTAGACCAGAGACATGGAATAGAGCAGAACAGGTATGAGTGGTCTAAAGAATATTTAAAATGTTATTTAACAGTTTAATACCTCAAAAAACTGGCTTCAGTATGCTCCTCCCTTCAGAGTATTGCCAACCTTCCCAGACCTCAATCCTAATATGCTATGTAGTATTCAAGTGACCTTGGACATGCTACCTAGGTTCTTTAAATGTATTTCCAATGTTTTTTATTATGAGAAAGCCAATCACTGTAAAGTATTTGATGAGTGGGAAATAGTCAGTTCTTGACAATTATTAGTAGTGCTGCTATCATTACTTGTGAAGGCTGTAAGGAGCAGTTTAATGCTGTAGGAATGGAATGAGTTCTGTACTTTTGCCCCTGGGTATTCTCAGTCAAGGAGTCAGATCATGATGAAAAAGGCTCCACCTCTTTTGTCTGTTAGCAAAATAACAAGTTTTCAAGCAAATAATACATATAGAGGAATCATAGGTCATAAGGTATCATGGAAAAACTCTAGTCCAAAATTTGTCTCAGAGGAGCAGTGTGACCTGGGGCAAGTCAGTTCATCAATCTGGATCTCCATTTTCTCAGCTAGAAAGTTGAAGGGGTTAGACTAACTGATCTTTAAGTTCCTTCCTGACAAAATATTAAATGACTTTTCAAGTTGCTCATTAAATTTCCAAGCTCCATCAAACAGCTCGTTATGTAGCCTGCTTGTTCATTTGATGTCTCCTATTTTTCAGTCTAGATTTTTATTTGGTACATTTTCATTAGCACTACAGTTATTTGAACTGCTTTCTGTAGATGATAGCTGTGTGTGTATGAGAGTGAGGAGGGAAGGCGAGGGGGGAGGAGAAGGCTTAATTTGTTGATAGAGGGGATGACTTTAACTGTTTTCTCAGATATCTATGAACTCTTGCAGCTTGGATGCTGCAAGTGAAGTTGGGCAGCATCGCTCTTGCTTGAGTTTATTTACATCTACCAATTTCATGAGCAAGAAGCACTTCTAGGTGGCAAATAGATTGGTCTTGACTCCTTTTCTTTAAGATTCAAAGATATTGAAATACACCTGATGGATTAGGATGACCTTGATAAAGGCCAGATTGTGGGAAGAGCAAAGAGGTGCTTGAAGGGCAACTCATTTGAAGCATAAAGAATCCTGACTCAAGGTGCCTTTATCCCATCAGTGGCTAAGCTTTGGAGGAGAGGAAGTTCTGATTCATGCCCAGGATGATTGAACCTGGAACCATTTATACACATCCACCCAGACACCTTGGATATGCTGGGTGGCAGGGAGGTGGGGGAGGGGGAGAGAGGAGGGCGGGAATCAAATATATTTGAATTGAAAGAACTTCACCAGAACATGGAAACTCTTAGGCATCAGGCAGTTTTTCTGTGGGACTACTGACTAAGTGGAGCTGAAAGCTAACAGCATTATTCCTCCACTACCCATCATGGCAATATCTTTGCCTGGGGAATCCGTAGAGCTCTTTGCTCAAAAACAATGTGGAAATGTATGCAACCTTATGGTAGGGGATGGAAGGCCAACTTCACCACCAGACACTGACACTGATGTTCATTGAAACTAACAGAACTGTTGCAGGCCAGCGAATATAAATGCTAATTTTAATGGGTGTCAGTTCAATTTTTTTTTTTTTTTTTTTTTTTAGAATAAACACCTTTATTACCTAAGCTAAGATAGGAGGAAGGAGGATTTATTTGCCTTCCAGGGATGTGATTTTCCTCCTACACAGAGCCATCTTCTTGGCCACACTGGCCTGATCTTGGAACGATGCATGTAAAAAGCTTTCCTGCTGAAACTGCTCCTCAAGAAAACTGCTTTGGGCATTCTTTTTCCTTTCATCATATTTCTTCTGAATTTACTTTGATCATCTTTTTTTTTGTTGTTGTTTAAAATTCCTCCTCCTCTGCAGCTCGGGCCCCCTTTTTGCAACACAAGGGCAGTGCCTAGTGGGACTTTGTTGTTACATGCATTGCAGACATCAGTCATCTTCGTTTTGCACGTAAAATACTCGGAGCCCCAGGAGAAGTTGCCCATGTCCAATTTCAAGGCACAGTGCATCTTGAAGGGGGGGCTTCCTCTTGCCCCTAGTCTTGTGGCACTTGTGCCAGTTATCCCAAGAGATGTCCATGGCTTGGCAACTGCTGGAAAGAGCTCAAGTTCAATCTTAAGGGCTATGTTCCTCTCTTCAGACAAGAAGCAGGAGACAAGCAATGGCTCTTGGACACATGCGCATGCTTGGACATTCTTATAGGTCTTTGGGGAAAGATATTTGTAGAATATATTTGAACTATTGTTCAAAGAGTAGAATGGATGAGAATGCAGAGCCATTGGCAAATTCTGTATGAATGTAAGTGTGACTTCATTTGAATACAGGCCCATATTGAATTAATATAAATAGATTGACCTAGCATAGAGAAAGGTTGAAATGATTTGAGGGCCAGTCATATTTATTCATGTGAAATAGTAACAGGGCATTCTGGTTTTACACAGTAGATAACATGAGGCCACCCCTGACAGATAGAGCCTCTCTTAGTATACTAATAAACCAGATTACTCTATAAAGCTAAGGAAAGTATCTAATAGATCTGAGTGGCTAGCCAGTCTCTATCAGATGATACCCAAATTCCCTATACAACTTTATCTTTTATCTACATCAATGGTCATCTGAAAACCCTCATGCATTGGAAGGGTAGGTAATATTATTTTATCCATTTTACATGGAATTGAACACAGGCTCAGAAAGGACTAACAGTTTGCCCAAAGTCACACTAAGGTTAATGGTGGAATGTGGACTCCAGGTTTGGTCTTCTGACTTGACTGTGTTATTTGATCTTCTCTCCTCTGTGGTCAGTGGGACAACCTGAAGTGTGAAAATATGAATGAAAGGAGAATGGAGGGAGGGAATGCCTTCTTTCATTGGAAAAGGGGCAGCAATTCTAGATATATTTTTGAAACTAGAGTTAAGCCTTTTAAAAAAGTCCTCTTAAAAAAGAAAAACTATTCATCATCCTGGACTAGAGGTCCTTGGCCGTCTAGGTGTGTGTGTGTGTGTGTGTGTGTGTGTGTGTGTGTGTGCGCATGCGCGCACACAAGGATCCTGGGAGTATTTCTGTGACTCAGTTCACTATGTTTTACAAGTAGCTCTGACAAACATGGTAAGACAATAACAATTTATCTCTTGCTGATTCCAGATGCAAAAGAGAAACTTATGTCCTGGGTCATTTAGTTCCCTCCTGAAGCTTGGAAATCTAATGATCTTATTTTTTTCCCTTTATTAATTTTCCAATGTATTTAATTTTTTTCCTTTATAAGAGTTTGGGTTACATATAAGGTTAACCATCAGACTGAACTCAGGTAATGGCTGAGTGTAGATGCTCTATACAGAATACCTGATGGTATTTAGATCAGTGACCCTGAGAAGGAAAACACATAAATCCCCTATCAGTCTTTTATTCCATGGGGCGTGGATTTTTGAATTAATGGTAATTTCAGGAGGCTCTGAGGGAATTAGGCATAAAAAAGCACGTTTCTGTGGTAAGGATAGATCCAGCATGTCGGTGCTTCTCTAAGCAAGAGTCAGGATGGCACAAGAAAGAGGATGTGTTGGAGTAGGAAGAATCATGGTGTTGCACCATCTGACTATGACACTTTGGACAACAAAGATAAATAATACAAACCTTCATTTCTTTCCCTATAAAATGGGATTGATAATATTTTTCTATCTGGCTCCAAAGGAGTTTTTTCTGGGGGCCAAGTTAAATAATGAATCTGAAACTGTTATATAAAAGCTTGTATCATTTAGGATTCTTTGGATGTAAGCAACAGATTCCATCTAACTTAAGTAAAAAGGAATTTATCAGAAGGAGTAACTCATCAAATTAAAGGGCAAAGCTGGGATACAAGGTACAGAAGTTCAGGAACCAGGGCTGGACCAGGGTTGTAAATGACAGGAACTACTGTGTGGTCTTGTCGGGATGCCATCACCGAGAAGAGCCAGTTCCACCTCCCTGTCTTTGAGGACTTTTGCTCTAGATTTAGAATCCCTGGGGAGAAACCAAGACCAGATGTCCCCATCTTGGGGCAGAAGCCCTCCACCTGGATTAGCTAGAACAAGGCACATTGATTAATTGACCATCAAGGCTGCCAACACTGAGGGAAAAGAAATGCTATCAGGGAAAAGCTGTGAATGGAGATTGGGTGGCAGAATCACAATGTTCACAACAAGGGCTATACCATTATTTGTTCCAGTGGGAGGGCATGCTGCTGAGAGGGTGTAAAGAGTGAGGGATAGTGCTCAGGAGCTCTGATTAGCTAAGGCTTCGATGGCAGGGAATAAGGTGTGTAGGATGAAGGAGGTGGGAGGGAGGGTGGTTGAGGAAATAGAGGTGAGAGGACACTCAAAAGATAAATACCAGTAGTTTTCCTACAGAATATTTTTTGTGCCCAGTGGATTTCATATAGCAGTTCAAGATAGACATAGATATTGATATTATCTGTCTTTTTTCTCCACTTTTTATTCTGGTTCTTCAAAAGTGGGAGAGTCTCTCTAGCATGATTCCTAGAGTTGCAGGAAAGTGCTTGAGAGGAAGGTATGCTTAGCATGGGTAGGCCCCACATGTCAGCCAGAAATGCTCTAGTTATATGTTTTATAAATTGGGGTTTCGTGTGTGAATCTCTTTAGAGGAGGGCAAACAAACAAAACAAAACAAAAAAAGAGAGAAAGATTTTGCTGCTAAAAATAGCACCAGAAAGCTAGCATCTTCTAAAGGAAAACATGATTTTTTTTTTTTTTTGGTATAGCATATTTAGGCTCTTCAAACGGTCTCAGTCTCCTTCAATAGTAGGGCAACTGAGTATACAAGCACAATATTGCTTTATTATTTGATTCATATCAATATTACTTCAACATTGCTGCACAATAGCCTGAAAGAGCCACTGTCTGCAGAAAATGTTTACCTGTGTAGATGGTTTGTTGAAATAACCCTGAATTGTGCTTGATCTGTTTGGTCAGCAGAGGAATCATTAGATTTAGGCAGATTGGGCTTCTTTGCTGACAAATATCTCCTTTTTCACTGTGAACTCTGAAAGGTTGGAGTTCAGCTGGCCTGGAATTCCCAGTCCTCCTTACACCTGGGAGTTATATTAGCTCATTCATTTGTCCTTGTGTCCCTTAGCATTTCCTTATGTTTTGAAGAGTGAATGGGTCTCTCTGGCAAACAGAAGTGAGTTAGAGAAGTGTGTACTAGCGGGGAGGCTGACAGACTTTGGGAAGTGCACATTCTTAGCTTTGCCCCAAGCAAAACAAATTGCCTGAATATTTTTAGATTGCTCAAAATATTATGAGCAAAGAATTTCATGTAAGGTCAAGTCAGTCCTAAAGCAATACTTAGATATACATTAATCTACTGTTTAACTTTCAAGGTGGTATACAACTTATTCAATTGTGTATTTACTGATATTATATAGCTACACGATCAGAGTCAGAGTGGAAGTAATGTTATATCCATGTCTATCTATCATATCTATTTACCTCCAAAATACCACTATAATTATTTTAGTCTATGTACACTGTTAGCCTTACAGAATTCTTTGTATGACTTATATGTGCATATATGGTTACATGTGCATATATGTTACAGGGATAAAAAAAGTTTGGGCATGCGATAGAGGTTGTCTGATGTAGAAGAGGAAAAATTAAACAAATTTATAAAAGCACAATAATGAAAAATGGAAGATTAGGAAGATTTTTGAGTAAAGATTGTACGGTATAGAATGCTTTTTATATGAGTTATGTTTTATATGTAATATCTGAAATAACATTTTTGAGAATGTTGAAAGCATTAAAACAGTAAAAAAGAGCAGAGATATTCTGATACAACCTGGCTGGTGTGGATCAGTGGTTGAGTGTTGACCTATGAACCAGGAAGTCATGGTTCAATTCCTGGTTGGGCACATGACTGGGTTTTAGGCTCCCAGGGTGGGGACTGCAGGAGGCAGCTGATCAATGATTCTCTCTCATATTGATGTTTTTAGCTCTCTCTTTCTTCCTCTCTGAAATCAATAAAAATATATAGTTTTAAAAAAATTCCAATGCAAATTCCACCTCTCAAAGTCAACTGATGGCATCTTTGTATATTTCCATCCAAGCCTTTCTTTCTTTCTTTTCTTTCATTTTCACAGTTGTGTTCATGGAACATGTACAGTTTTGTGCTTTGCTTTGTTCAGTCAATAGTATATCATAGACCTATTGTGTTCGTGAGTAAATGATGATATCAAACACTTAGCCTACTGAAAGATACACACTAAATGTTGAATAAATGTTAGCTATTGTTAATAGGGCTATCAATGTATAAGTGATCTACAAATCTTTTTCTCTAGATATGAAATTATGAAGGGAGCAGCATGTTATGAAATTTCATGTTTCTTGATGGGGATGATGCAGAGAAGCTTAAAGGAGAAGCCTATGATGGGAAAACCTTGTACTGTGACGTCTTTGGCTATAAAGTTAAATGGAGATGTAGGGCTTCATTTGTATTTCGATCTCTTTTCATGTTTATAACAAAAATATGTAGGTACTTACACACATACATATCATCCTTTAACTTTTAACAACCGTGTTGCACAGCAGGATTTTTTTTAATCTCATGAAATTTCTGTTGCTCCCTGGTGGACCCTCACCTCTTCATAATGATTATATCTCCTGCACTAACTCTGAGAAATGTACCAGCACTGCTCCACTAATACAGATCCTCAAGAAGAAAAGACAGTTGAGAATGGGCTATTAAAATTTTTTCTAGTTGATTTGAACCTGACTCTTTTTCATACTCTAGGCATGTCTTTTCCTCTTTTTAAAGCTAATTCGATGAGCATAAACATATGCCTATCATGGTGGTTAAATTACAGCTAACTTAGTCCACATCAAAACTCATTTTTCTGGTTTTGATCTCCTTTGTTAGACATTTTTTTTATTCCATATTAAATGAGTCAGTCTACCCTTTTTCTTTTAATAAGTAATATGCAGTGATCCTCCCCAATATGTATTATTTTTGTCATCCAGCCACAACTTTGAGTGAGAGAAGGCGATAGGGTAGGGCTGGCTATTTGTGATGAGGAGGCCTTGGGAAGCCCTGCAGTGAGTTGAGTGGGATTCTGGTGAATGGAGGGACAGCTTAGTCCTTCGGATCAAGCACACAAGTTGGAGTCAGACAGTCCTCAGCATGAATTCTGCCCCTAGCACTTACAAGCTGCGTCATGTTACGTTTAACTTCCACAGTTACTATAGGGAAGGTAACAGAACCCACCAGTGTGTGGGGATTCAACAATACCATCCATGTATGTTAAGAGCTTGACACAACGCCTGACACATGCAATGTCAAAGACACGGTGACACGCATGATAATTATACTCATTCAGGTCAGGTGTGGGGAAGAAAACAAATCAGCTTCTTACAAAGAGACACGGCTGGGCTAATTTAAAATAAGTCCTTAGTAGAGCCGTTTTTGTTTTGTTTTTTTTCTTAAAAGGACGTGATTCCATCTGAACTGTGAATACCAGTATACAGTGCGTGGAGGAGGCAAGGTGACTTTCAGCCCTGTTATGTGTTGGTAGCTTTGCTGGTGAATGGTGACTGGTAAATGTTTTCCAGACTCTGCTGTCACCCTGACATTTGATGGTTTCTTAATAATTTTCCATTTCTTCAACGCGTTCAATCATAAACTATAGCTATTTTGTTGGTTCACGGCAGGCCTATCTGTGATGTTGAGTAATTGCTTGGCAAACAGAAAAGATTGCCTTCTATATTTAAACATGTTTATCAATCATGCCTTCCAGACACCATCTGCCCACGAAGGGCCACAACAAGTGGAGGTCCAGAGAAGGATGACTTTGGGAGGAAGCCTTTCCCAGGAGATAGAACAGAGCCGTCTGGCTCTGAGGATTGTTCAAGGTGGACAAGGAGAAGGGAAGGGGGGACGTGTGCTCACATAAAACCCTTACTTGCTTGTTAATCGAACAAAGCAGGTGCCAGGCTGCTTTGAATTCTGCTGGCAGGCTGCAAAATGTGCCATTTTCCCTGCTAATAAGTCCTTCAACACAGGAGACATCACTAGCCTTCTTTACAGCAAGCAATAAAGGAAAAATTCAATTAATATGAACCCTGAGGTTAACTTTAAAAATCTCCTACAAGTGGAGGGTTCAAAGGGAAGATAAGAAAAGGAAAGAAGGAAACGGAGCTCACTATCATTAGATTATTCAAGAACACATTTGCCAAATTTAGTCTGGACTCCCTAGCTTGGGATTCAAGGTTACTTTCATGTCCCCAGTGCTCTACCTGGGAGGCTGCCTCTGAAGCCTTGGTACCAGCTGCATTTAGGACCCAGGAGGGAGGCTGCAGGGGGAAGGGCCTTATTTTTTACTTCTCTTGTGACACTTTTCACATTCATCTTCATAGGTATCCTCATTCTATATACTAGCTGAGACTCAAAGAAAGTTTGGGGAATTTGCCAAAGAAATCCGGGTACGGGTAGTGAGTAAGTGAACTCAGCTTAATTCCACTAGCTTAATCACAACTATTTGCTTCCATGTCTTCCCTCCCCCCTAATTGTCTGAATGTTCCTTGAGGGCAAGGTTTATTATTTATGTAGCATTTTTTGTTTATTCTTTTTTTTTGGTTGGTCTTTCGGTTGGTGATTATTTTTGTTTTGTTTATTCTTTATTATTAAAAGGTATACATGGTCTATGCAGAAAATTTGGTAACAAAGAAAAGCCAGAGAAGTTTAAGCACTTCCACTTGCAAGCGTTTTCATTTATAACTTAATTTGTGTGCTTTCATTCGTGTGTGTATGTGTGTGTGTGCTTGCGTGTGCATGTAAGTGCTTGTACATAATTACACCATTTGGAAACCTGCATAATAGCTAAAAGTACGTAGACTAGATTCAGATAAATCTAGACCTGGGTCTGAATCTTCTACTGTTGTGTTGCATTGACTAAATTTCTTAATAATTTTGACCCTCATTTTTTTCTCATCTGATAAAATAAAAGCCATTCTAAATTTCCATTTCCTCATTCATAAAATGGGAACAATAACATCCATTTCATAAGTACTTTCAGAGAATTAAGCCATGTTGTATATGTGAAGCACATAACACTGGACTCACTTGATTAACTACTTTTGTAATAATAGCAACAGTAGTTACTGTGGTTATTATAGTTATTTATAAGGCATATTTTCTTTGTAGGTAAATGTTTTTCTATAATAGTATTTCTCAACATTTTTTGTTCATGATTGTCCTGCAAAGGAGCTTTTTAAGAGATTCTTTTTTCTTGAATATCCCCCAATCAACTTTTAGTATCACAGTTATAGTGCATATCTGTATGTATATCTGTGATTTGTACATACAAACAGCAAGACTTTCTTCACCCCCTGCAACACAACAATTTTACGCCCCCATTGAGCATACATGTTCTACAACATGATTTATAACATCACATCAGAGCCTATTATATAGATGGATTGCAATTTAGATTACCAAGACTATTATTTAATACCAGTGGTGTCCCTCGGCCTGATCTGTGGGATTGGGCTGAAACTGGCTCTCTGACATCCCCCAAGGGGTCCCAGATTGCAAGAGAGTACAGGCAAGGCCAAGGGACCCCACTGGTGCATGATAGGGGCCGGGGAGGGATGTGGGAGATTGGCCAGCCAGGGAAGGACCACAGGAGCTCTCCAGGAAAGTCTTGCCCATCTTACTCAGTCCCAATCAGTTGGACCCCAGCAGCAAGCTAACCTATCAGTTGGAGTGTCTGCCCCCTGGTGGTCAGTGCATGTCATAACAAGCAGTTGTGCAACCGTGGCATATCTTTAGCATGTTTCACTTTGATTTGTTGAACACACAACCATATACTTAGCATATTAGGCTTTTATTCTATAGGATTTGAGTTATTTTAAATTATTTCCTGGGAGAAAAAGATGAAAGGATTAAGCAAAAACAAAACAACAACCAAAGAATCCAACTCATAGACACAGATAACAGTATGGTGATTACCAGAGCTAAAAGGAGTAGGGGGTGAGGCATAAATGGTGATGGAGGAAACTTGACTTGAATACACAATATAATGGACAGATGATGTATTATAGAATTTATACTCAAAACCTATATAATCTTATTAACCAGTGCCACCCCAACAAATTCAATAAAAAAAGTTAAAGAACTCCTTTTCTCCCTTTTCTTTCTGCTGCATTCATAGTAAGTTTAGTCCATTATGGCTGTGAATAAGGAGTCAGCCATAGAAGTCCAGCAGGCATTGGATCACTGCAGTAGAAGACTCCTGACCCCTGAGACAGAGCACGGTGGGAGTGAAGAGTGCTCTGTCTCTTTTTCTTATTTTCATCAGGAATTCTCCTGTCTACAACATTCTCCTGCTTTATAAAATCACAGATGTTGGGGTCAGATATTTTAAGACCAATATGTTCCATGCAAAGGTACTATGTTTTTCCTTTGCTTACAGATTACTTTGTGGATAGAGACATTTTCTCTTATACCTTTAGTGGAAATTCTGCAGGAGAATGTAATGGAATATATTTAGTCTGCTCTTGGTTGGTACTGAGTGTATTATTTTATTGTTTATAGTCTGGTAAAATTGACTTAATCTCTCTGTTTTCCTCAGGGGCTACCTTGTGTGTATATTGTGTGTAGTTCTTCCATTTGGGACATTCAATCAAAAATGAAACAGAATTCTAAAATATAAGTTTTGTGGCTCCTGCTTCTCTGCTCTATTTTTATCTGAAGCTCTTCACAGGCAGAGCCCATGCTCAGATCTGAATCTCTCACTGGGACTTACAGGGGCCTTTCTCATAGCAGGTGCTTATGCATTTTTTAAAAAATAAATTTGAATGAAGATTTATTCAAAAATATAAAAATGATGTAGCAATTAGAGAAGAGTCCTATATTTATGAGAGGGAAGGATGTTGGGAAAGGGATTTTTAGTTTATAGTATTTCTCCAGGTCAGATGGCTGACGTTTCCATAGCCAGCTTTAAGTTTTCTAGAATTTTATACTATGTATGCTATTTTCTTATAATATACCTTTCTTTAGAATAGTATAGAACATTCTTCAAATGTAGGAGGGAAAAGGCAAAAAAAAAATGCATTGATGTCATGGAAAGATTTGGCATTCTGTCAAACCCAGAGATTTTCTCCAGTGGAGTAGCAGGGTGTGCAGTCCAGCACTGCAGTCTGTTGGCAGAGTGGGGGAATCAACTTGGCTGTAACAGCCTTGATGCCTTGGCATCCCCTTTCCTCGGGCATAATAGCACTGGGTAACAGGAAATAGAGACACTAGATAAAATCTGGTTAAAAAAAGAGGTTAGTACAGGGATTAACTGAACAATTAATTCAATTCATCAAAGTACATTAAAACAACATTAGAAATATGACTCAATCAAGTAAGGTATAGAAAGGTCAAAGTAGGCCACATTATCTTCTGCTGATTTGTGAGTGCATAGTTCCTCAGGATCTGGGGACTTTCTGCCAGTGGTTTCCTGGGCTCAAGGGTGGCACAGCCAGAGAATCAGGTTTAAGTTCCCTTTCTTAAATGACCCATGTGACGTGATGCTGGTAGTTGACTTAAGACTCATTATCCCTGGTGCATGGGATGATGCTCCAACCAATTGAGCCACCAAGCTAGAGCTTTAATAACAATTTTATTTTTAAAATAGGGCATATAGCTTTCAAGGCATTATATTATTAAAGGTTGGTCTTCCAACATTTTGTAAGAAAAATCGAAATCAGAGAAACTAAGTGAAGGCCACTGAAGTAATCAAACCATGACATGATGAGAATCTGGGTGAGGGTATTATCAGTGAAAATTTAGGGGAGGTTCATAGAAATCCTATTGAAAAACCAAACAATAGGTAAAACATAGATGAATCTGTGATATTGATCCTAATTTCCTGGACAAATAATTGGCTCCATGAAAAATTTACAGAGATGAATTTTGGGGAATGTGGCAGAGTAAACAAATGAATTAGATTTTGAAAATGATGAGTTTTTGATGAAAACAAGACATGTTAAGTGAAAATATGCATAGGTTTATGGAAAAAAGTTTTAAGGCTTGCCTGGCTGGTGTAACTCAGTGGACTGAGCATCATACGATGGATCAAGAGGTCCTGAATTTGATTTCCAGTCAGGGCACATGCCTGGGTTGTGGGTTCAGTCCCTGGTGGGAGCTGTGCAGGAGGCAGCCCATGATCTGTCTCTCTCATCAATGTTTCTATCTCTCTCTCCCTCTCTTAGAGTCAATAATAAAAGTTTTAAGGTTCAAGTCAAAGGGTATAAGTGGAGGAATAATTTAGAGGTCATAGATAAAGTGGCTTTTCCAGGGCAAATAATAAAGGGGTTAGGATAATGTATAGATTCACAGTTTAGATGTAAAAGAAGAAAGAGATATCTGGAGGAACTGGCTGAGGTGAAGAGTAGGAATCAGAATGCTGGTTGTATAGACACCAAGGGTTGACATTTCAAAACAATGGGCTAACTAGCACTGTCATATATAGCAGAAGCTTCTTGGCAAAGAAGTCTGAGAAAGCCACTGGACTCTGGGATTCTGTACAGGGTAATAAGAAAGTTATTGGTAAAACTTGAAAGAGAAGTATGGAGAAGCTGGAAACAGTACACTAGATTGAGGAACATATAAAAATTTTGAGAACATTTTTTAGTATGTTATTCACTTTGCAAATGAAGGAAGACAGTAGAAGAGTAGCAATTAGAAAGGGCAGTAGTTGTCATTCTTGAGCAATCTCTCTTCTCATTCTTTCTCTCTCCTTTCCCTCTCTTTCTGTATGTGTGTACTTCTGTGTATAGTATATATATAAGAGCCAAGTGACCAGAATGACAAGAATGACTAGAATGACCAGTTGCTATGATGTACACTGTGACTAGCCAACCTGCCCGATTGGGGGTGGGGCTGGCTGGCCAACCTCCTGCAGCCCCTTCTCCCTGCTGGCCCCAGCCGTGATTGCCCCACCACCACCACAATTGGAGGTGGGGCCAGCCAGCCAACCTCCCACATCCCTTCTTCCCCAGCCGGCTGGACCCCACCCATATACACGAATTCATGCATTGGGTCTCTAGTATACATATAAACAAATGTATATATGTGTATGTTGATGTACATTTGTAAGTGTTTATGTACATATGTTACACACAGACACACATATATATATACACACACATAAGCACACATAGGCATACATGTATCAAGAAGCAGTTGGGACTCTAGAAGAAACGAGAAAAGAGGTAACTATAAATGAGGTTCAATGACAATAGAAACACAAAAAATGTCTATTAGAGTATGAGAATCACTTGGAGAACACATCCCTGAGGAAATTGCAGGCTCCAGAAAGGAACTATTATTTCCATCTATATTTGTTACTATATTTCCTGGGAATAGAAACCTAGTATAATTCTTAGGGCCTCCTACAGTGCCTTATACATTTAATGCTCGTTAAAAATGTGTGTCTAACTCAGCTGATGTGGCTTTGTGGTTGAGCATTGACCTATGAACCAGGAGGTCATGGTTCAATTCCTAGTCAGGGTTGCGGATTGATCCCCAGTGGCGGGTTCACAGGAGGCAGCCAATCAATGATTCTCTCTCATCATTGATGATTCTATCTCTCTCCCTCTCCCTTCCTCTCTGAAATCAATAAAATATACTTTAAAAAAATCTCACTGACTTAAAGTGGTAATTGTTGATTTGTCATTGTTTTTGCTGTATTTAGAAAATGGCATGTATTACAAAAGTTGAAAGGAAATATAAAAAATGGAGAGCAACGTGTCACATATCTGTCTCTCTTAAGACTGAACTGAAATTGAAAATTTATACTAGATATATTGCCAATGCATTTGGATTGCATATTGTACTTCCTGAGGGAGATTGAGTGATAATACCATTTTGTACATATATAAATCATTGAATAGGATTACCTTTTAATTCTATAATTTACATTTGCCCAGTATTAAGCACTGAATTATTTATATGCAAGAAGAAACACAGACAAACCAAAACAAATGCTGCTGAAGAAAATGGAAAAAGAGAAAAGTGATATTGCCCAAGAGACCAGTCCAACAATGAATGAATTGTTACATATGACACATGCTCTCATGAGATGCATTTTTTCCTCCAAATACTCCTACAATCTTCCAATGGTGACAGTGAGATGATGGGTGTCATACTTGTACAGTACTAGTACATGTACTGATGCTTAGAATAGAGAATGACGTTCATTCTTACTGTTCTGAATTATAAGAAGTCAACCTTGTAACCTCCATTTTCCCCTCCTCACACACATATACACCATCTGAAATCTGCTAAATCCTGAAATATGATTCTGTTCCAGGGTTTATTTTCTTCCCTAAACCACTAGGAAAACATATATATATTTTCTGAACAATAACCTCTGTAGATTATGTATTTTCAAAATACATATTAATGAACCTATTTCAGATGAATCCAAAGGATGTAAGCATAATAGCAAACTGAGTTTTGATCGTGGAAATAGAGTCTCATTATTCTTTAAAAATTATAATAGCTCTGACCAATCTTTAAAATGGTTATAACTTTTTTATTGTTGTTTCATTGTCTCCCATTGTTTCTATGTCTATAGACATAGAAAATTTAAGTGTCTTTAGTAGTACATCATATCACATTTATGAGTCAATGTTTGATAAGGCACAGAGAGCTTAAGCCCTAAACACATAACTCCATTGTCTCTAAAGATTGCTACCATTCAACTTGAGATGCTACAGGGACAGTCAATAGTTTCACAAATCGTCAAGAATTTTCCACTTTCTGTCTGGCTTTATTTTCAAGGCTTCTTTGTCTTATAGATTGATTTTATTTGAATTATGTGTTTAAAATTCTGAGAAATCTCATTTTTTTCAATCTATTTATGGAAACACCAAACATTTGTCCTCATTTGGTAATTATTTATCTCTTTTCCGATTGTGCTCAGAGAGAATACCAGTTTTTCTATGTTACTTAGACATATTTTTAACATCCTGATGATGAAGTTCTCTGGAATACTTAAGTACACTTACATGAAAAACACACAATTTTATCTCTTTCCCTGTGGAGTGCATTAAGCATCTTCACATTAAAAATGTAATGTTATTAGCATAACCAAGGACACAGACACTGGGGCAGTGGGGGTTTTCCCAGGGTGGGAATGGTTGTGGGGGGGGGCGTTAATCAGGGGAAAAGGAGACATATGTAAAACTTTAGACAAATAAAAAACATATATGATGTATATAAAAAAAGTAATGTATTTCTATGGTTTTTTAATTTAACTTTCTTGTAGCAGTGATTTACATCTTACATATTTTATATATCACAATATTTTTATGGATTTTTTAGCTCATAAAACTCCTTATGGATATGTATATAAAGTAGGTTTTATTTATCTATCTCTTTTTTTAAAATTAATCCTCACCAGAGGATATTTTCCCATTGGGTTTTTAGAGAGAGGGAAACACAGAGAGAAACATTGATGGGAGAGAAACACATCGATCGGTTGCCTCCTGCACATGCCCAGGCTGGGGAGGAACATGCAACCAAGGTATGTGCCCTTGACCGGAATGGAACCCATGACCCTTGGGTCCACAAGCCAATGCTCTATTCCCTGAAACAAACCAGCTAGGGCTATGATTATTGTCTTTGAAAGTTTATCACAGTGTAAGATTTATACAGGATAATATTGGGCACCAACACTACTCTCATCTTAATTAATTATACACACTGAGCATTGGGATGACCAGAGGGGTTCTATTCTATGAGTTCTTTATGTCAATGTATATGAGATAAAGTGCACCAACTGCTATATTTAGATCATTATCACCAGCCTCACATCAACTAATGTGCAGAGTTATTACTATGCCTCAGTACTAGACTAAGTTATAGACATCAGTTCATTATTCCTCTCAATAATCTAATATAATAAAAGAGAAACATGTAAATTTGACCGTTACCACCAGCCAATCAGAGCGGCTGTATGCAAATTAACCCAGCCAAGATGGAGGCCAACAGCCAAAGTCTTCTGTTGCAACTGCCTGCCTAGGCTGACTGAGCCTCTGCTCACAGCCACGCCCACCAGCCAATCAGAGCAGCTATATGCAAATTAACCCAGCCAAGATGGAGGCTGGCAGGGCGGCTCTGCACTGGGAGCCTCCACGGCCGGCCGGCATAGCTGTGCCAGGTGTGTCAGCTCAGTGGGAGGGGGGGGTCTGGCCTGGGGCCTCCTTGGGGCATCCAGGAGCAGCTGTCCTGGGTCTGCTGCCTAGCTCCGTCCCCGGGAGCCTCCAAGGAGTATCCAGGAGTGCCTGTCCCGGGTCCACGGCCTGGCTCCACCCCCTGGGGGCCTCCCCGGGGCATGCAGGAGCACGGGGCCTCTGCAGGGTGTGCAGGAGCTGTCCTGGGTCTGCTGCCTGGCTTTGCCCCCCGGGGGCCTCTGCGGGGCATCCAGGAACGCCTGTCCTGGGTCTGCTGCCTGGCTCTGCCCCAGGGGCCTTCTCAGGGGCGTGCGGGAGCACCCGTCCAGGGTCCGCTACCTTCATCCACCCCCGAGGGGCCTCCACAGGGCATGCGGGAGCGTCTGCTGCACAGTGCGGAGAATCCGAAGTCAGTTCACTGCCCAGCTCCACCTCGGGTGTGTTTCCTCAGCAGCAGGGCCCCACCGAGGGATCCTGCACCAGTGTTCGCCCCTGGCTTGCCACCCAACTCTGCGCCAGGTGTGTCCCCTCAGTGGTGTGGGCCCACCAGGCATGTGCAATCGTGAACCCTCCGGTGGGAAACGTCCAGGCCTGCACTCACCAGCCTTCCCACCCCCCAGTGCACGAATCCTGAAGGGGCTGTGGATAGCCTGAAAATGGCTCTCAGCCTCTCACCCAGGCTGGCCAGGCATGCCAGCAGGTGGACATCCCCCCCGAGGTGTCCCAGACTGCAAGAGGGCACAGGCCGGGCTCCCCGAGTGCACAAATTTTTGTGCACCGGGCCCCTAGTATAATATAATCCTATATAATAAAAGCCTAATATGCTAAGTGTCTGGTCATCTGGTTTCCCATTCAACCAATCAAAGCGTAATATGATAATGGTATGCTAAGGCCACTCAACCGCTCACTATGACCTGCATTGATCACCAGGACACAGATGCTCTGACCGGTAGGTTAGCTTGCTGCTGGGGTCCAGCCTATATGGACTGAGAAAGATGGGCCAGGCACACCCTAGAGCCCTTCCACAGTTCCTCCCCAGTTGGCCAACGTCCTGCATCCCTCCCCAGTCCCGATCGCACACCTGTGGGGTCCCTCAGCCTGGGCTGCACCCTCTCACAATCCAGGGACCCTGAGGGTATGTTGGAAAGCTGGTTTTCACCCAACCCTTCCCCCTCCCCAATGCAGGAGCTGCCCCCTGGTGGTAAGTGCACTCCCACAGGGGGAGCACTGCTCAGCCAGAAGCCAGGCTTTTGACTGGCGAGTGCAGTGGCAGTGGCGGGACCCTTTTCTGCCTCTGTGGCTGTGCTAGGATTGTCTGACTGCTGACAGTAGAGCCCTGGCTGGTTTGGCTCAGTGAATAGAGCATCGTCTTGCAGATTGAAGGGTCCCAGGTTTGATTTCAGTCAAGGACATGTACCTGGGTTGCAGGCTCAATCCAAACCCTGGTCAGGGCACATGTGGGAGGGCAACCAATCAATGTGTCTCTCATACATTGATGTTTCTCTCTGTCTCTCTCTTCATCTTTCACTTTCTAAAAAAAAAATATCAATGGAAAAATATCATAGGGTAAAGATTAACAAAACAAACAAAACAAAAAAGTATATAATTATACAATACAATATTAATATTGCTAACCTAGTATATATCTCTAATACCTCTTTTTCTTCTTTGGTGTACATGATTCATCTTAATAGTAAAAACTTTCCCTCAATTTTGATAGTTGATGAGTTGCCAGTTGGTGGGTGGAATGCATTATTTCTTTAGTGTCTTTCCAAGTTTTGCTTTTAAATTAACCAGAGTTGTTCTAGAAAAAAATATCAGTGATATTTCTTCTATTTCTCTGCTTGATGTCCACTGGATAACCTAATGAATCTTACTTGCTTATTTTATGACTTTGAGTTGAAGGCTCCTATCTGAATACTATCTAGGTGTAGACACTTTCTGCATTCTTTATCTCTCTGTTTAATTATGTATTCCAAACCTGAATGATTTCATATGGGGCTTAGGACTTTGACATATGAATTTGGGGGGGGGGAGATTAAAATTCTGTCTATAGCTCCTCTCTACAACTGTGAGTGGCTCAAAATAATCAATAAATATTCACTGAGGGATTAGTATGAGCTCAGGACTATGCTGGATTCTGTGGGAGCTTCGAGTAATGAAGAAGTCATTGTGAAGAACTTGGTTTAGATTTTGGTAAGTTTACATGGAACTCTTAGTAAGAAAATGTAGATACAGTGATATCATTTCCTAATATATTTTTAAAATATATTTTTATTGATTGCAGAGAGGGAGAGGTAGCAGGAGATAGGAACAAAAGTGATGAGAGAGAATCATTGATTGGCTGCCTCCTGCATGCCCCACATTGGAGAATCGAGCCCACCATCCAGGCATGTTCTCTGACCAGGAATAAAACTGAACTATTACCTCCTGGTTTATAGGTTGATGCTAAACCACTGAGTCACACCAGTTTGGCTCCTAAGAAGTTTTAAATGGCAGAATATGTTTAGGATTAGTGATTGAGAAGAAAAACATTGAGTTTCAAGTGCACAGGAAGACATGGTGGAAAAACAGAATAGTTCTTCCTTTTAGACAGTTCCTTTATGATTGTTTAGAATTATCAGAACATAAACCAGAGCAGCGTAGAAAAGTTTATCAGTCTTCTGTTTTGTCTAAGATATTTACGTAGCTGTATGAATCTGAGTTAGAATGCCTGTAACTTTAATTCATGTCCAGACCATATAAGACCATTATCTACTCTAATAAAAGAGGAATATGGAAATTAACCATCACTCTGAGACACCTAAGCCATGCCCACTAGCCAAGCCATGCCCCCAGCCAGTCAGAGCGGCTGTATGCAAATTAACCCAGCCAAGATTGAGGCCGGCAGTCACGGAGCTAGAGCAAACAGGAGGCTTTCATTGCAACTGCCTGCCTAGGCCGGCTGGGCCTCTGCTCACAGCAACAAAATTTTAATTATAGAAGATAAATAAACCCCAGAAACCTGATTCCAGCCAGCCTTCACTGGGACGTTGGGTCAATGGGAGCTGTGGGCAGCCTGAAAATGGCCCTCAGCCCCTCACCCAGGCTGGACAGGGACCTCAGTAGAGACCCGAACCCTGAAGGGACTGTGGGCAGCCTTAAAACGGCCCTCAGCCCCTCACTCAGGCTGACCACACCCCTATGGGGTGAGGGTCCACACTGGGGGGCTTGGCCAGCCTGAAAACAGCCATCAAACCCTCACCCAGGCTGGCCAGGCACACCAGCAGGTGGACATCCCCTGAGGGGTCCCAGACTGCAAGAGGGCACAGGCCGGGCTGAGGGACTTCCTGAGTGCACAAATTTTTGTGCACTGGGCCCCTAGTTATAATTTTAACAATATAAAATTATTTACATGACAAATTAAAGTAATTTAACCAGAAAGGAAAAATATCAGTTATTTAATGCCTACAATGTCAGGCATTTTACATACTATAACTGATTTGATTCTCATAACCTTCCTACAAATTAGATATTTTGATCTCTATTTTTTACATATAAAGGAACTGAGACACATGGAAATTAAACACCTTGCTTCAAACAAGTGTTTAAAAGCACTCATTCTGCTACTTAGTGTAGAAATAGAAGTTTAGTTGGACCATGTTGGCTCTAAAGTCCATAATCTTTTTATCACATATAACATTTGAATAGTATGCTATTTCCCTGTAATAACTACAATCCCCCCTTATCTCCAATTTTACTTTCCATGGTTTCAGTTATCTGTGGTCTACTGTGGTCCAAAAATATTAAATGACAATTTTCAGAAATAAACAATTCATAAGTTTTATATTGTGTGTGGTTCTGAGTAGTATGATGAAATCTCATGCTACCCCTTTACATTCTACTCAGGATGTGAATCATCCACTTGTACAGCATATCCATGTACCTGTCCTATAGTCACTTAGTAGCCATCGAGAGAGAGAGAGAGAGAGAGAGAGAGAGAGAGAGTTGTTATAATTGTTCTATTTTGTTATTAGTTATTAGTGTTAATCTCTTTCTGTGCCTAAGTTATAAATAATTTATATCGTAAGTATATATAGATAAGAAAAAACATAGTATATGTAGGACTCAGTATTTACTATTCATGGTTTCAGGCATCCACTGGGGGGTCACAGGTTGATCTAAATAAGAATTGCATTCAAATAAATAAGAATGGTGTTCGCCCTAATGTATTGCTTGAACAATGATCGATAAGAAATATAGTGGCTATTGTATGAAAATAAGGGCCTGTGGTAAAATAAATCTAGGAAATTATGTTTCAAACAGTTAAACAGGTTCATACCTTACAGGATATCTTACATCTTCACAGGCTAGTGGGCAGTGTGGATTTCCAAAAGAATAAAAAGAATGAGCTGCTGCGTTTTCCTAAATAATTTGACCACAAAACCTTATTCTTTTTGAATAGCTATTAGAGTCTTAATGACCCTAGAATTTTCTAGAGTGCAATTCAAAACACCTGTTTCCTCTGAGTGGTTTCCCATAGTCGTTATGAGAATGCATTTGTCCCTTGAATTAAACTCAAAAGCCCAGAATGCATATGTATATAAATTAGTGCTTTCATTTCAATTGGTAAAGCAATTTGTGAAAGATGATACATAAACCACAGAGATATGTGCATAGAATTTTATTTATCTGTGTAGTTCAGAGCAAGGTGAATTTAAGATTTAATTGCTCTCAGGGAGTGTGAGTGTGGGTAGGGTTGGGGGTGTGGGTGGGTGGCATTCATTTTAAGCCATAATGAAGGTTGAACTGACTTGCTTTTACTATCAGCACAATATGTGCCTTTGTAAACAGGACACAATCTGGAACCCAGTTCCTCTATTCAACACACTCTTTTTGTAGTTCATTTTTAGAATTTTGAGCTTGGCTTCCTGGTACTATTGTAGAGCAGGTTTAATCTGTGCCTACAGAAGGCAGTTCTCTCAGGGTCAGAGGTATTATGGGAAAGCAATACATGAATTGGCTTTGGTGGGGAGAGAGAAGAAATGATGGCCACAGATTACTCTCGAGTTTCCAACCATCTGGAGGAAACCAGATGGAGGAGGGAAGGTTCTGAGAGGACCAGCACTTAAATCATCAGAACTCGTTTTACTCTCTGTTGGACTAAATTTGCTCATAAAGAACTGACTATGGTTATCTCCATTCTATCGACTCACACAGGACTAGGGTAATATACTGGGTCCACCATTTACTAGCTATATGTCTATTTTCAAAGTATTTAATTTTCCAGGTCTTATATTAATCATCAGTAACATGAGGATAGCACTCACTATTACTACTACTAAAAATTAAAGTACCTACACTGTTCCTTGCTCTTAACTGATATATAAGGAGGACTACTTTCCTTTCCATCCTAGATTTTTGGAGGGGATTGGAGAAGAAGGACTTGATGAGGGACCAGATAATCCAGGTAGAGGGAACATGTGTTGGTACTTCTCAGACAATAGGTCCTACGTGTTTGCAGGTTCTGCATCTGTGGGTTCAACCAACAACAGATCAAAAATATTTTTTAAAAGAGTATGTGGTTGCCAATGTGTACTATGTAGTTAGGCTTATAATTGTTGTGTCCATACTGAATGTATACAGACATTTTTTTTGTCATTATCCTCTAAATGATACAGGTATAACAACTATTTATACAGCATTTACATTATATTAGGTAACATAAATAGTCTAGAGATTTAAAAAATATATGAGAAGATTTCATTTAAGTTATATGCAAATACTATGTTATTTTATATAAGGGACTTGAGCATCTGCAGATTTTGGAATATGTGGAGGTCCTGGAACCAACCCCCCTCAGACACTGTATTTGATACTGTTTTTGCATTGGAGGCTAGTCAGTTTTACATTCTAGACAGGAGATGACAAATGCATTTAATTTCTAGTGAACCTTCTTCTGTTCTCATTCTGCTTTTCTTCTCTGCAGCCTTCACTAATGATGTGTACTTTCTCTTTCTTAAATTTCTTCCTTTGGCTTCCACAAGGCTCGATCATAATAGTTCTGCCCAATTATGCGACTGCACCACTCCCTCCTGGTTTCAGAATAACTGTGTGTTCTGGTTAGCCATCATTGCATAACACACGACCTCCAAACTTCTTGGATTAAGAAAATAAATATTGTATTTTTATCCATGGAGGTTGACTGGCTCAACTTGGTGGTTCTCACTTAGGTTCTGTCGTGTGATTACAAGCAGGAATGCAGCACTGGGATTGTTTGAAGGCTTATTCACTCATGTCTGGCTCCTGGGAGGAGGGAGAGATGCCACTATATGGTGGATGCAGCAGTTGTGAATCCTTGGGCATCTCTGTTGGGCCCTATGGAGTCTCTTTTCATAGTTTTTTAAGTGCAGCATCTTCAGGGTAACTACACTTCTTACCTGGTGCCTCAGGGCTTCAAAGATACATTTCTGAGAAAGAAACAACTTTTTATGATGTAGCCTCAGAAGTCATGCACTATCACTTTTGAAAATTTTATTCATCCGTACAGTAACAGAGGCCTGCTCAGGTTCAAGGAGAGGAGAAATAAACTCCACTCTCAATGAGGGTGAGACAAGATTCTGAAAGAGCCTGTAGAACCAGAAATATTTTTATGGTTACATTGGGAAGATAATTTTTACTACAATACTCTGGTCCTGATAATATATGCAAAACAAATTCAATCTATCTCGAAGACTACCTTCTCCCAAATTTCACTCCATTTTGGCATTAGGCTCATGCTTGAGGGGCCAGGATCTCAGCCTGTAAGCCAGGTTTAGGTGTGGATAAGTCTCTTATGTGTGCTTCCTTGTGTATAGCTTCTTGACTGTCTTTCTTCTTGACCTAAGACCTGTAAACTAAAATGACCAACTATCTGTGTCTTCCCATAACCAATATATAATTGTTGGACAAACCCAGAATAACTGCAATAGACACTCCAGTTCAGAAAGGGGGAAATAGGCAGCATAGCAGTCTTTGGTCCATAGCAATTCTGAAAAAATAGCTGGGGATACATTGCCAAGTGCTTGATTAAGGTTTAGTTGTACCATCTGGGAATGATTTTATCCAACTCTTGGCTTCGCCTTTTCCATAAAATGTAGTCTGTGTTTGCAGCTCAATTGTTCTTTCAGTCTACTTCCTGCTTATAGAAGCTTAAGAAAATAAGGGACTCTGTCCTTTTTAATCTAAGGTAATACAATTCTTTTAAAAACTTTGTGTGTGTGTGTGTGTGTGTTTAATGCAACAATTTCTAGTTCATTATATTAGACAAAAGTCATACCCAGAATTCCTTCAGGGTAATCTCTGTGCACCTTGAATTTATTTTGAGATTGTTGTGGGACAATACACTTCAGATTCTTGGAAACCCTATTGTGTAATAGAAAGAATCAGTGAGAAAGGACAACATTCTTAGATCATTTGTCTGTTTGAGGTATCACTTTAAATTTTTCTTAACATAGGTGTTTGTAGCCATACTCCTGCTTTGCCTTTAGACCATGTCTCCTAATTGTATGCTAGACTTTTTAAATATATAAAGACATTACTAATTTTAGAATTGTTCTTTCTCCAGAGAAGCTTGGAAGGAAAGTGTTTTATTTACTCTGTAAGACCTTGCTTCTTTCTATTTAACAATTCTTTTCTTAGGTTTTTTCCTCTTGCAACTTTGCTATAAGCAGCAAGAAGGCAGGCAGCGACTTCAATCCTTTGTCTGGAAATCTCACTTACCTAGCTCATTCAGTTAGTACATTTCCTTATTTTCCACATTGCAGAGGCAATGGTGTTACTAAAGGTTTCATGACCTTTCTTAGAAGTCATACATTCTCTTGTGTTATATTTGTTTAATTGATCACACAGTTCCATTCTGGTTAAAAAAGAAGGGAAATAGACTCCAATTCTTGATGGAGTAATAAAAATGTTATGGTCATTTATGCAAAATATAATCAAATATATCCAGAATATAGGTATTCCTAAAGGTTCTGTTCCCCCCCCATTCTACTCCTCCCCCCACCAATAATTGTTCTTTCATGATTTTATCTGCTCATATGACTTCAAGAAGCATACTATGTATATGACTCTAAAATCAGCTTCATCATCCTACCTGTCACTATTATTGAGTACCTATAGTGATCTAGGCTCTGTGCTGAGGGTTTTACATAAACTATAATTTATATGGTCCTTACCATACCTGTGCCATTGTTTCTGGTTTACAGAAGAGATGTAGAGGTTTAAGTAACTTAACTATTGCCATACAGCTATTATGTGGTTCTGATTTCCCTATATTATATCCTATGTAATAAAACCCTAATATGCAAATCAACTGAATGGCCGATCACTATGATGCGCACTGACCACCAGGGGGCAGACGCTCAATGGAGGAGCTGTCCCCTGGTGGTCAGTGCACTCCCACATGGGGAGCACCACTCAGCCAGAAGCCAGGCTCAGGGCTGGCGAGCACAGCGGTGGTGGCAGGAGCCTCTCCTGCCTCTGTGGCAGTCAGGCAGGTGGACATCATCCAAGGGTTCCCAGACTGCAAAAGGGTGCAGGCCAGGCTGAGAGACCCCCACCTCCCAATACATGAATGTTGTGCACCAGGCCTCTAGTATACACACACACACACACACACACACACACACAGTGAAACAACAGTTTGTTCTTCCACTTATGTATACATTCACTGTTGTTTCTTGCATGTGCCCTGACCAGTGATCAAATCCAATACCTTGGTGAATCGAGACAATGCTCTAACCAAGTGAGCTACCCCATCATGGCTATAATTCTGATTTTTAATCTCAGATCTTTCACCTCTGAAGTCCACACCCTTAATCACTAGATGAGGTTGTCTACCAGGTTTTATTCCTGGTTCTGACTTCTTTTCCAAAGCTGTCTAACTGCTTACAATAATGACACCTTTTAAAATCTTTCTCTGGACAGGAAGGTGGTAGGCAAAGGAAGAGGGCTACTGGCTAAGTTGGTATGTGTCTTGTGGGCTGAGACTGGACAAGGGGCGACACCCTTCATCTCAAGCTGTGGACTTCAAAGAATAGGCAGTGTAAGATTCTGATCATTGAGCAGAGGAGGTTAAGTTCTGTAAACCAGGGAAGTAAGTTCCAGTCAGTGTCTTCTAAGACAAAATGTTTCCGGGTCAGGTGATCAGGCATAATCATTGAACATTTGACTAGGGGATTATTGAGCACACAAGTGGGAAAGAATCTCAGCAAAACATTACCTGTTTGTAATAAGTGATCAGAGCTGCTCAGTTTCGATGTCGAGGCCCAGAATAGATGCCATTGTTTTTCTCATGATCCCATTAATGTCTAAACATATTATCCTCTCCATATAAGGATTCAAAAAATTTCTGCCATATAATGCAGAAGTAGCTTAAAAGCAATTTAGGTGAAACACAATGTAGAGGTTTTAGTTTATTAATACTTTAGTGTGACTCTACAGTACCCTGTGACTATATATTTTTTTCCACTGAGATAAAAATAGGTTGCCTTGGAAGAGTCTGCAATGAGGAAAGTGAGCATTCCACGCTGTTCTGAATATGTGCAACTGCTCAAGTCTACACTGTGTTTTGATCAGGCCACTTTCTTGGTGGTCATTTTTAGGATTAAATTTCTTCTCTACAGCTCCTCAAAAACTTGGCTGGTGAGGCCACTTAAATATGGACCAAGTTAATTACATTTAAATAAAATCTATAATAATAAAAGCATAATATGCTAATTAGACTGGACATCCTTCTGGACGACCTTCCGGATGAAGCTGGGGCTACAAGGGAAGCCTGGGTTCTAAGTGCCTGCTGGTGGCTGGAGGGAAGCCTGGTCTTGGGTGCCAGAGGGAAGCCCAGGTCCCGGATACCAGAGGGAAGCTGGTGCCAGCAGCCGGGGGAAGGAAGGTCTACTCTTGCACAAATTTTGTGCATCCGGCCTCTAGTAATTTAAATAAAATAGAATAATTTATCCATCAGAAGCCATAATATGTATTAGTTTTTCATTGCTGCTGTAACAAATCACTATCAACTAAGTGATTTAAAACAGCAGTCGCCAACCAGTGGTCTGTGAGTCACTGGTGGTCTGTGAGGTTCGAAAGTTTGGTGACCGCTGGTTTAAAACAATATATATATATATATATATATATATATATATATATATATATATATATATATTTAAAACAATATATATATATTTAAAACAATATATATATATTTAAAGCAATATATATATATTTAAAGCAATATATATTTAAAATAATATATATTTAAAATAATATATATTTAAAATAATATATATATTTAAAACAATATATATACTAGGGGTCTGGTGCACAAAAATTTGTGCACTTGGGAGGTCCATCAGCCCGACCTGTGCCCTCTCGCAGTCTGGGACCCCTCTGGGGATGTCCACCTGCTGGTGTGCCTGGTCAGCCTGGGTGAGGGGCTGATGGCTGTTTGCAGGCTGGCCAAGCCCTCCAGTAATGTCCCTCACCCCATTGGGGTGTGGCCAGCATGGGTGAGGGGCTGATGGCTGTTTTCAGAATTTCAGGCTGCCCACAGCTCCCGTTGACCCAATGCCCCAGCAAGGCTGGCTGGAAGCAGGTTTCTGGAGTTTGTTTATCTTCTATAATTGATACACTGTTCCTTTAAGCCGGGGCCTAGTAACAAAACCTCCTCTCTGCTTCAGCTCTGACTTCTATAATGAAACAATGTTTAATTAGAAGTCAGGCCTGGCCTGCTGTTTGCTTCAGCTTCTGATACTTCTAGGATTGAGACATTTGTTGCAAATATGTTGTTCTCTGGAGCGGAGAGAAGCCCAGGCCACCAGCAAACAGTTTCACTCCTGCTGCAACGGACGCTGCCTGTTTACTTAGGTCCCTGAGTGCTGGCCTCTATGTTGGCTGGGTTAACTTGCATACAGTCGTTCTGATTGACTGGTGGGCATGCCTTAGGCATCCTGAAGAAACCGTTAATTTTAATATTATGCTTTTATTAGTTAGGATGGCTAATATGCTAAGTGTTCGTCTGGGTAATGATGTCACATAGCAATGCCTGGCTTCCTCTCCCTAGTGACAACTAGCCTCCTTGCAGTTTATTCAGCCCAAGAACACAACTTGCTTTATAGCCAGGTGCAAACATTTCATACTTTAACCAAATGTCTGTGAAGTGTTTTTCCCTGCCTCATCTCATTTGATCCTCACAGAAGTCCTGGAGTAGGTAGGAGACTCAGTGGAATCCTATTTTCTTTTCATTAGCTGGAAAACAGAGACTTAGAAAGCTTAGAAACTTGACCTGACTGAAAAGAAATAAGAAATGGTAGACCTTGAAAATGACTTCAGGTTTTCTTACTGTGCAGAATATAGTCAAACACTGTTGCGGATAAATACTTTACCCTTTGTTCTCCCTTTGTGATTTATGATAATAATCTGCTTCATGATATTTACTGCTGTGTTGCTGACAATTAACTGAAAGAGAAGTTGGGATGCTTCACTGGGCTGGGAAAAATTTAGCTAAATCAGAAAGCAGGTCTAATTAAGCAAGTTTATTCTATATCTATAAAAGGCTAAGTTGACTCATACATGTGCAATACATATAAAGCTTCGCCAATCATATGCATGTTTTTCCATCTGTCATTGTCGATTGTGTATTTGGTTGACACTTCTATTATAGAGAAAGGGTTAATAGCAATATTAAAATATTTCTTCTAATTAATTTCCTTTTAATGTACACAAAATCATGCACCAGGCTACTAGTATAAATATATTATTTTAAGTTCTGTAGGTCAGAACTCCAAACACATCTCACTGGGTTAAAATCAAGTTACCCACAGGGCTGCACTCCTTTCTAGATAAACTAGGGGAGAATCTATTGTATTTTTCTACTTCTCAACCTGTGGGACGCAACTCCTTTGGGAATTGAATGACCCTTTCACAGGGGTCGCCTAAATACACCCTGCATATCAGATATTTACATTATGATTCATAACAGTAGCAAAATTACAGTTATGAAGTAGCAAGGAAAATAATTTTATGGTTGGGGGTCACCACAACATGAGGAACTGTATTAAAGGGTTGCAGCATTAGGAAGCTTGGGAACCACTGTTCTAGAGGCTCCCCACATTCCCTGGCTCTTGGCTGATATCATCCTCCTATCTTCAAATCTAGCAAAGGAGGGTCAAATTCTTATTTTCAACCATCTCCTTGAAAAGCAATTCTCATCTAATTTTAAGAAATTATGCCATTATGTTGGGCCTGCCCAGGTAAGATAATACAGGATAATCTTCCTATATTTAAAATCAGCTGATTAGCAATCTTAATCCCATCTTCAATCTTGATTGTCTTTTGTTATACAATTTAACATATTAACAGTTTCCAGGGATTAGAGCATAGAGATATTTGAGGCACCGTTATTTTGCCTATCACAGTATGTAATCTAAATAGGCAGCTATATATAAGTTTAATATTTAAAAATTTTAATGTTATATATAACTAAATAAAAATCTGTATATGAAATTACACACACACACACACACATTGCAAAAGTGTGGTATGGTCTCAGGAAACTATAGGTACCCAAGAAGATGTGTCTCAATTGAGACTCCTGCCAGTACTTCAACCTGCCCAATTCTGCTTTTCCTTGTACAAATTAGGATTCTATGCCAGATTTTCTCAGTATCAATGGCTCTGCTACTTAAAAAGGTGGAAAAATCACCGATAATACTCACGCTCCCATTTTAAAGATGAAGAAACTGAGACAGAAAACTTACCTACTCAAAAGCACATACATAACAAGAGACAGAGGCAACCCAATTATTAGAGCTCATAGCAGATTTGTGTAGAGGGTGTTGGTGGTGCTGGGTCATATCCTCCTGGCCTCACCCAGTCAGGGCTCCAAGAGAAGACTTCTAATTACCTGCATTGGCATCTCTTTACCTGGTGATTTTGAACTAAGGAAGTTGCTATGCCCAGTGCAAGGAAAATTGGAAAGGCTAAAGAACTAAAGCTTCTGAAGCTTCAACCAATGAATGACAGAAGTTGGTGTATAAATACCCCAACTCCATTGTCTTCAAGTGGGATAACTCTGAGGTGTGTGCTCTATACTGTTTTTCTAGGCTTTGACCTCTGGGATTAAGCTCTGATTACTCGTAGGGGTAGTTTACTTGATAATGAAACCTTTATATATCATTCCCTTTCTTATATAACTAGGAGCCCGGTGCACAAAAATTTGTGCACTCAGGGGGTGGGGGTTCCTCAGCCCGGCCTGTGCCCTCTTGCAGTTTGGGACACCTCAGGGGGGATGTCCACCTGCTTGGCATGCCTGGCCAGCCTGGGTGAGGGGTTGATGGCCATTTTCAGGCTGTCCACAGCCCCTTCAGGGTTCGTGCACTGGGGGGTGGGAGGGCTGGTGAGTGCAGGTGTGGACGTTTCCCACCAGAGAGCCCACGATTGCACATGCCTGGTGGGCCCCCACCGCTGAGGGGACACACCTGGCACAGAGCTGGGTGGCAAGCCAGGGGCAGAGGCTGGTGCAGGATCCCTCGGTGGGGCCCTGCTGCTGAGCAAACACACCTGGGGTGGAGCCGGGCAGCGAACTGGCTTTGGATTCTCTGCACTGTGCAGCAGATGCTACCGCACACCCTGTGGTGGCCCCTGGGGGGTGGATGAAGGTAGCGGACCCTGGACGGGTGCTCCCGCACACCCCCAAGGAGGCCCC
>PVJC01001150.1:34733-53898 GCA_004026665.1 Murina feae | reverse complement strand
TCCCTTCTAGAATGTTCTTGAGATCTTAGCATTAATAAATTACTTTCATTGGAATCTTTTTCTCAGGATCTGAGTCTGGGGGAACACAAATTAAGCCATCTTCTCACTCACAATGTTGGGACTTGAGTTAACCATTGATGGTTGAGTAGATTGGACAAGGAAAGTATGAGTGAAATACTGGCGAAAGCTGGAAAGCTAACAGCTCTGTGCTTCCTATAGATCATGGAGAACTCCACCATCTTGGCATATTTTTTTCTTCCCTCCTGTTCAATCCACTTAGCTAGCCTTCTATTTTATACCCTCATTGCATTTTATATCCTCATCTTACATATCTGTGTATACATAACAACTTTATAACAAGAGGAGAAATTCGTTTCTTGGGGATCTGAAAAAAGGTCATAGGGAAGACTGTTTTTGTGCTTGTTCAATTAAGCATCACAATTCTACATTGTGTAGAGTTTACGTAGTCTAATGGTGTTCTGTCTTCCATGGTTTTACATGACATCCTCAATCACTGGCCTCTCATTCAAGCAGCAAGTCGCACAGTGTTCGGCGCAGAGTTCACTTGACTCCTGGGAGCTTGTGTTAAGGAAATGGGTCAGGAGCTCATCTATCTAGAAAAGCAAGTGGAAAATAAGGTGCCTATGCAGCATTGGGGAGGAGTGTAGCTGTGAAGTTGTAAGAACTCACAAACCATAAAAGGTCTTTAAGTACAGGAGCAACATTATGAAAGTGCTATTTAAGGAAGAAAATGCTTGAAGCTACACTTAAAATAGATTGGATCAAGGGAGCTTGAAGTCAAGGGGGCTGATAGGATAGCTGTGCTTCAAATCCAGGTATGAGCCATGGCTTGTGGGCTGGGGAGGGTGAGTCTGTGTCCAGGAATATGGACAGAAAGAAATAAATGAGAGGAGAAACACTTTGCACAAAATTTTGATGGTAATTGCTAAATGTTCATAGGTAAAAATACACTAGATTATATCTATGTAGTACTTTCTCTTTTTCATTGTACTTGACTCCAAAGTTTGGAGCCATTGGGCAGATAGGATGTTATTACTGACAAAGTCAGGAACATTGAGAGCTGGAACTGCTCTTGGAAGGGTTACCAAGCTAATTTTAGTTACTTTAAATTTGTGCTGACAGGAAACTCTTCAAGTAGTAACACCATTAACATTCAGAAGCCAGAACTCCTTGACTATCCCCCTGCCAATTACTGATTTAGAAACCTGTAGCTTTGTCAGCTTATTTTTTTTAAATGTCAGCTCATTTTTAATGGAGAAAATAAATAAAATACTTCAATTAAACTCTTTCTGATCACTTTTCGTTTATAGTACTCAGTAAAAATTCAATAATTTAAGTTGAATTTCAGCTTTAAGATTCAGCTTTTACTTAAAATACCGAATTTTAAAATTAAAACGTGATTAAATTTATTATGAGCATTCTAAATTTTTACGTGTTGTGTGAGGTCATATGTCATTATAAGTCCTGGATCGAAGAGTCATATGTATTTTATGCTTTAATTTAACTTCATTGTATATTACCAGTAAAAATTCACTGTGTACATTACACTTTGAGGGAATATAGAATGAATAAAACAACATGTTTGCTGTCAATAAACTTAGTACCTAAAACAGTTTTCTTGAGACCAAGTCAAAATGACCACCTTAAAATCACAGGTGTGCATAAAATAAATTGATGGGCTTGCGGTGTCTTGGGTGGGGATTAAAAGAGAGTCATTTGTAGTGACAAGGGTCATCAGGAAAGAGGCGGGATTTGAGCTTATCCTGGTATGGGATGACTAGACTATCAGGAGGCAGGGGAGTATGTAGCAGATACTGGGTGAGTTGCATTGTCTCAATGAGTAAGGAGTATCCAGGTGTCTTCAGGCCAAGTGGTGGAGTTGTCAAGGCACTCGTGAATGTTGGAGCTGGAAGGCCGTGGCCACCACAGCGACTCAGACTTGAGAGCTTTACAGCCTCCCGTTGCTCACACCCGTTCTGTTTCAGAGCAGCGCCTGAGTCATCACAGTGAACAGTTGGCCATGTTGTTACCAGTACACTTCAAAGCAATTACAGAATATTTATGCCTGTTGACAAAGGGAGATCAGATGGGGATGCTCAGAATTCATGCCTGTGGAAAGGAGTGTGCCTAAAATCTGTTTCTCCTTGAGCTTCCCCTCACAAGGCAGGTAGTAAACTTGAGAGATAAGAACTGACAAGAATATTAACAGATCATAAGTGCTTCCATTTATAGACTGTCTTGTGCTCTGTTCAAAGCATGAAAGCATATGGAGTCATAATTTCATTGGAGTAAGTCTTCATAACCACCTTGCTGTCAGTTCCTGTTTGCAGGTATGGGACAAAGGCTTGGGAAGCTGAAGTAACTTTCCCAGGCATCACACCCAGTAGTCAGTTAGTATTTGATTCCAACTGATTCTGACTCAACTTCTCATTCTTTTAAAACATTAGTCTCTCTCATGAGTAACCAAGGGTCATAAGTATTCTTATCGATGAGTCACGAAAATCACTCATATTGGCACAGTTCTCTAGTGTTTCTAATGTGCCAAACATTGTTATACTTAATAGTAAGTTAAAAGTGCTTCTCACCCCAACCGGTTTGGCGCAGTGGATAGAGCGTTGGCCTGCAGACTGAAGGGTCCCAGGTTCGATTCCAGTCAAGGGCATGTACCTTGGTTGCGGGCACATCCCCAGTAGGGGGTGTGCAGGAGGCAGCTGATCGATAGTTCTCTCATTGATGTTTCTAACTCTCTATCCCTCTCCCTTGCTATATTTCTCATAAAATATATTTTTAAAAAAGTGTTTCTCTTAAATGTCATATTTGTTCCTCATAATAATCCTGCAAGTCTGAGTTGAGGTTAATGGTCAGAGAAAGTGCTGGGTCTGACCACAGGTCACAAGAATATCAAAGTCACTGGGGCCTGAGATCCTAACGAAATACTATTTCTGCAAATGGTTTTCAAATTTTTCAAAAACACAAAAACCACCTCTTCAAGTAAAATATTATGGAACAGCTTATTATGTGATAAAAACCAAAGAGAGTGGGCTGCTGAGGCTGAATTTGAGTTTTTGGAACCTTGGAGAAACGGCCTGTTCAGATTCTTCCTCCTTTCTTCATCGGCTTATTCCAAGGAACCTGAGCTTGAAGGGCTCAAGGTCGAGTCTTCCTGCCTTTGATGGAGGAGACACAGCTACCTTGGTCTAAGCCCCTCCCCTCCCCCCACTTCTAGGCATGCCTGGCTTCAGTCATTCAATAACGTGTTTCCTATTTTTTTGACTCTTATGTGAACCTTGGGGGTTCTGTTTCATCATACGAGGGTTTATGGATTGGCCTGCACATATATCATATTGGGAGCAGGACTTTGTTTCTCTTTCCTAAGGGAATAGGAGGGATCTTCAGGTGACATTTTAATTACCTATTATCACCGAGAAGGCATAGTGATTCTGGTGTCAGTTGCACAGGCTCAGAGTCTAGCTCTTTAAGTTAGTAGATTGAAATGTAGCATCTCTCTTTGTTAGTCTTCTCATCCATAAAATGGGGAGGATAATGATAATGGCCACTCTGGATCACTTTGATAATTAAATTAGTACTTCTTTTAGGAGACTAAGAACAGTGTCTGGTACATAAAGAGTGCTCAATAACCTTAACTATTATCATGCATTAAAATGTCTTAGAGATTTTTGTCTGAATGAATCAGTATGACTCAGCGGACACACACCACCACCACAACCACAACCACCACCACCACCACCACCATTGATCTGAGGCTGCACTGATCAAAAACATATTAAAAATAAATCTTAATCTCTCCTTTTTAGGGACAATCATACTTAAGTATTTAGGCTAGTGTTTGTTGCCACAGTTTAGGATGGAGATTGAAAAATTATAGTGTATTTATAGGATACAGAGTGCAGTGTACCATGGGACGGTAAGCAAGATGCAGAACATAAAGGGTGAAAAATGTCTGAAATGAGATGATAGAACTGGAGAAGAGGATACGTTCTCAGTGTGGGGCATAATGGGACTCAGGTGGAATCTGAACCAACATGTGGAGACTGGAAGGAAGAACATGTTTATTTAGTGCCTATGATGTGTTAGATACATGCATTCACATATTTAATTTTTATAACTATCTCATAACGTAAGAATTGTTGTCCTCACTGTTATACATAAGGGAAGCTGTGGTTCAGGAATGCCACCTGCTCAAGAAGGATTTCCAAGTAGGTCCAACAGACGGCAAGCTCTAAGTCCTTTCTGCTGCTTCCCGTTATGTAACAGGCTGCCTGGAAGTCTGAAGGTGTACACAAGGTTCTGTGGGTGGCCTTCTCCTTCTTTTGATTCTAGTCTTTAGCACATGACAAAAAGGCATTTCCACCTTGATTTTCTTCTGAGTCTCATTTCATCTTCCATGTTGATTTTCATTTTTAAATCTGAGGGTTTTAGTTTTAAGAAATCTGGCAAATCCATGTTGAGTTTCACAGAGTTGTGTGTATGAATTTCATCAAAAGGCAAATTTCAAGATGGAGCAGGTCTTGTCTGGGGTCTTGCCTTTCTAGACACTAACTTCACAGATGAAAATACATTTAAAGATGGCTTTGGCCACTAGGACAACCTTATTATGCTATTGGGAATCTTCCAGACCTCCTAGCAGTGAATATAAAGACTGCAAAATAAACCCAGAGTTGAAATAAGTTTTTCTAAGTGGCCCCTTCTGCATTTTGCTTCCTTGTTACCTGAATCTGTATCTTGCCATAACACCAGTGTTTTCACCTCTTGCTGTGATTTAAGTTTTGTTGTCTATTTGATGAAGAAGTTGAACTAAAAATCCTTGAAAATTTATCCCCATGCTTACATTTTGTGATCTGAGAATTAAACGAAAATGAGTTTTCTATTCCCTCCCTCCCTCCCTCCCTCCTTCTCTCCCTTCCTACCTTATTTATTTGATAGCTTGATTAATAAATGAGACTTCAGTTTAAATTCAAAGGCTTGAGGTTTGTTTGTTGTTTTTTTTTAAAGATAAATTTGAAGGGTATAGTTTCTAAAGCAAGCTGGCACTCTACCAAGAAAAGAGCCGATTCTCACTTAAGCAAAACAGCAAAGTTGCAGATTGCAGCTATCATCACTAATTAGCTGTCCCAGATGGAGAGTTGTCCTACCCCAAAGCAAGAGCTGGATGACTTCCTACAGATAACTGAGACATAAATAACTTGCTCCACTCTCCCTCTACAGTAGCCATACTTATATTGCTTCTCCTGTGAGAAACATATAATTGGTCTATTTTAGAATTGGGGCAAAAGAGGCTTGTTTTATAATTGATTTTAATAGAATTATCTAGGTGTAAAAATAATAAATGCTATTGCAGAATATTTAGGTAATGGGAAAAACACAAATAAGAAAATAAATCATCCACAGTTCTCTCCAGCTATCACTACATATTGGTACATATCCTCCCACATGCATCTGAAATACAAGTTTACACTTTACACATTTTGCAAGTTTTTTTAAAATTTATTTTTATTTTTTACCTAACCCTTATCCTAAACATTTCTATGTCATTACTGTTCTTCCACCATATCATATTATGAATGGTGGACAGTATTCTATTATCTGGATGTTTTTTATTGTAATGACATTTAATTTTTGATACTTAGGTTGATTTTAATTTTTCACTATTATAAGCAATGTTGCAATGATTATCCATGTAGATAAAGCTCAGTACACATCCACAATTATTTCCTTGACATAGATATCTTAGTTGTAAAATTGCTGGAGCAAAAGAAGAGGCAATTTCTAAGGCCAAGTCTTTTACAAAAATGAGAAACACTTTTCATTATCACGGATTATGAATGTGGAAATTATCCTTACACTCTCGCCAACATTTTACATTACTGCTTTATTTAAAAAATTGCTAATGTGATTGGAAAAACTTTATATATAAATATATATTAAAGTCTCTTTATGTATTTAAGTAGACATTTTATATGCTTATTAGGTTTTATAATTCTGTCATAAATTTCCTCTTCCTAGCCTTTCTATCTCTTTATATTCTAAGGATGGTAATTCCATGTTACATATATTGAAAATAGTGTTTCCCAATATGTTTTCCTTTTAATTTCAATTATTATATACTTAGCATAATATTGAAGAGCACAGACTCTATATTCAGACTGCCTGGGTGCAGCTGTGGAACCCAGCTCTCTGGCTACACGGCTTTGAGTGAGGTCCTGATTTACCATGCCTCAGTTCATTCACTTATACACTGGAAGTAATAATAGCATGTACCTCATATGATTGTGAGAATTAAATGAGATGACACTTGGAAAACGCTTAGCGCAATCTCAGGGTAGCAGTTGTGAGAGTATATTGTCATCAGCTTTGTTTATGTTACTGGTTAGTCCCACAGGTGCCAAGTGGGACAGACGCTTCCCCTTCTGACCTGTTGGGCTTCCATTGAGGTTGAACATCATGGGTGGGTGGGAGGCTGGATGTGTATTTCCACACAGCTCTGAAAGGTGTGCTTCCTTTTGAGCCTTAAGGCACTGTCAATGATAAGATCAACTAAGCCTGTGTACAACAAGCAGCCCATGATGGAGAAGAGTTCAGGGAGCTGTGAGGCAAGGTCCTGGATGGGCAGATAAATTTACAAGTCCTTTGACTTATCTGTGCTGCCAATTGTTGAAGTTTAGTCGGTTGCATGTTTATGGTGAAGAATGTTGGCCCCAAGTGGGGAGGCGGTTGGCCAAGATTTAGAAATTATTGTGAGTTAAAAGAGGAAAGTGGATTAGCACTAGTACAGTAAATGGTCTAAACAGTAGGCCTGGCCAATCACAGTCATTGATGCAGAAATACCAAGTCAAAGGCAGGCCACTCCATAAATGAGGATATTCATGCACAACTCAGACTGTGTTGCATACAGTGACATATGCGTGTCAGAAACCTTTCAAAGTTCCCAGAGGTGATAATGTGATACATCAGTAGAAATGCTTTTACAAAACCATAATGTCTGACATTGTCTTAATCAGGGTTAGGGATCACAAAATTAGTCAGAATGGCTACATTGTTAGAGAGAATAAAAAGCTAATTTATTCCTAGGAAGGTCTATTGGTATTTGAAACGTAACTTGATAATAGTGGTCCTTTGATGAGGCAGTAGAAATGCAGAGAGATTATGTAATTCAGAGTTAGATAATGAATGCATCCATGTGTCCGAGCAATGAGAACACACGGTCTTATTTCAAACAGAGAATTTAGAGAATTCAGTATTTAGCAGATGTGTTTTCTGAAACTCCAACAGTAGAACTGAACTACTGTAGCAGTGCCCTCCCCTGCCCAAGAAATCCATTTAATAATAAAGATTTTTCTGTAAACACGTGTATTGCCTACAATGTGCAAGACACAGCCCCCATGAAGAATTACTTCTTTAGCTGATTGCAAGGTTGATGCTATGTGATTGCAAAAAAATCCAAACTAGCTTATTTTAAAATGTATCTTAAGAAAAGAGTTACTATCTTAACATCTATGAAAAGATGAACAGTCTTATCTGATATAATAAAGAGCTAATATGTAAATGGTCATCACGCTCTCATGCTGCCACACCATAAGGCTCAGACACTCAACACTGGGGAGAGAGAAATGGGGACCAGCCAGGCACAAATGAGCTCGTGAGAGAGGAATGGGGACCAGGCAGGCTGTGGCCTGGGAGAGGGGCAAGCTGCCCACTCTGCGGTCCCAGGCTCCAGTGGCTGTGCCTGGACCCAGCCCAGTGGAGTGACAAGCCCCATGCCCCATGGTCCTGGATGCCAGTGGCTGCGCCTGCACCTGCAGCCTAGGAGGAGGACAAGCAGCCCACCCCACGGTCCTGGGCACCAGTGGCTGCGGCCCACATGAAGCTGCCCACCCACGGTCCCCTGCAGCTACAGCCAGCCTGGGAGAAGCTGGCCCAGGGCCAGGGTGCCTGTGGCTGGCCAGAGGAAGGGAAGCCTGAGTCCCAGGTGCCTGTGACCAGCCAGAGGAGGAAATCCTGAGTCCTAGGTGCAAGTTGAGGCAGAGGCAGTTAGGGACAATCAGGCCAGCAAGAAGCAGTTAGAGGTGGTTAGAGGTGATCAGGCAGGCAGGCAGGCAGGCAGACAGACAGGGGTTAGTACCAATCAGGCAGGCAGGCAGGCAGGCAGGCAGGCAGGCCAGCGATTAGGAGCCAGCGGTCCCGGATTGCAAGAGGCAGTTGAACATTCCCCAAGGGATCCCAGATTGGAGAGGGTGCAGGCCGGGCTGAGAACCCCCACCCCCCCCCAATCCCTCCATGCACAAATTTCATTCACTGGGCTTCCAGTTAATAATAAAATAAACTTAAGTTTCTATTTTACCTATCAAAATTGGCATTTAAAAATGATATATTCACCTTTTGGCTAGATTGTGTGAGACTAATGTAAGAGGGCATCTTAGTAATGAATATAAAAAATCTTAATATATGTATATATTGATTTCAGAAAGGAAGGGAGAGGGAGAAAGACAGAAGCATCAATGATGAGAGAGAATCATTGATCAGCTGCCTTCTGCACACCCTCTACTGGTGATCAATCCCACAACTTGTGCATATGCCCTGACCAGGAATTGCACTGTCATAAACCACATTGGTCAATGCTCCACCAATGAGTCACACTGACTGGGAAGAGTATACTTTCTTTTTAATTAGTAGTCTCATTTCTTGGACTCAATTCTCATGTTTAGATGGATATACATAGAAGCATTGTCAGTTTAAAAAGAAAGAAAAAATCAAATGCAAGACCTTTATGAAATAACCAAGAAAGGATGAAGGAAGGAGTTGGGGTACTTCTACACCTGCTCTGAGCCACTAGTAGAGAGTTGCTTCTGGAAGTGTTAATTCCCTGGAATTCCAGCCTGCTGTGGACTTGGGCTTAATGACTTCCCCAGTAATGCAAAAAACATTCAGCTGTAAAGGTGTAGGTAGCAACAGTTGGAAATAGGTTAAAGGCTCCTAAGCTATGGACAATGTCTTCTAGCTACTAAGAAAACATTCAAATGAATTGCAAGTAAATAAGGACAAATATATTTATTATAGTGTATATTTTAGAAACAATGTGCCAGTCTTGGGGATTGATTGCAGAAATTACAGTGTATACAATTATATATAATTTCTAAATAATATTTAATCATTAAAAAGTATGTTGTAGAGTACTTCCTGACATGAGTGTTTTATTTAGGAAAATCAGCACGTTTCAAAGAAGCATGTATAGTATGATTATATTTTAGTTTGGAGAAAAACAAATCTATCATTTAAAAATAGATTTGAAAGAACCCAAAACAGTAACTCCCTCTGAGTACTGTGATAGTGAATGTACTAGTACTCTTATTTCTCTTTCTCCTCCTTCTCCTCTTCCTCTTTCCTCCTTCTTCTTCTCCTTATTCCCTATTTTATTAAAAATGTTCTACTATAAGCATTAAACTTTAATCTATCATCAATACAATAATTGAAAATCCTTCACTACATCTAGAAAAATAATGTTTTAAATGTATTTTAATTAAATTTGTTGGGATAACTTTGGTTAATAGGATGCTATGAGCTTCAAGTATACATTTCTATGACACATGATCTATATTTTGCATTTTATGCCCACCACTCAAAGTCAAACCAACTTTTCTCACCATATATTTGGCTCCCTTTATTCCCCACCGCTCCCTCACAAGAAAAATAATTTTGAAAGTAATTGATGTTTACTTTTTAAAACTCAGTTAAGATTATTTCTACAAACATAAACATTGTTCCCCCTGAGGTTTGACTGGTCATGCCTGTCAGTTAGCCGATATGGTACATGAAAACAATGTGGATTACATCTTGTCCACTTCCAAATCAGTTACTTGTTCAGTTTGTTATGTTGGCAATACAGAACTTCAATTCTAAATCCAAGTGTTCAAATTCAGGCATAGAGAGTTTAATGGAAAGAAGAACACATTCACCCTAGCTGGTTTGGCTCAGTGGAGAGAGCATAGGCCTATGGACCAAAGGGTCCCAGGTGTGATTCCAGTCAAGGGCATGTACCTTAGTTGCAGGCTTCTCCTGGCCTGGGTCCTGGTCAGGGTTCATGCAGGAGACAGCCAATTTGTTTCTCTCACATGGACGATTCTCTGTCTTTCCCTCTCTTTTCCACTCTCCCTAAAAATCAATGGAAAATTATCCTTGGGTGAGGCTTAACAAAAAACAAACAAACAAAAAACAACCACATCACACTCTACTTTACCAAGAAATAACTAAAAATAAAAGAAAATAATATTGAGAAATGAAAATCCCTTGCATCCCAACAGAGAGATGCACTGGTCTTTGAGATTCTTTCCTGAAAGGAATTTAAACTTGCTCAGTTTTAGGTGCTAGTGAAAAACATCTTTAGAACTAAGATTAGCTAAGGGAAAATTGTTGCTTTTTTACAACATGCCAATCAAGAAATGCTACTATAAATCTAATCAAATGTCAAATAAATCATGTTTTTGGCATAATGCTTTACATAGTAGGTCCTCAAAGACACTCATCCAATAAATTAATATTAGATTTTGGAAAAAAAATGTCACAATTATGGTTAGCATCTTTTGTTAGATGGTTGATGTTAGTCAAAATTGCCAGTTCTTTTTTGCAGAAAGTTTTTTTTTCTTCCAGAAAGAGAGTGGGAGATCTTTGTTCTAATCTTTTTAAGAGCTCATCAATAATGCACCAGATCAAAATTTAGAACAGGCTGTGTAACGATTGGCATATGGGGGATGAAGAAAATTAATTTGATTCAAGAGAACAACCAAGTAACTTCCCCCAATAACCCTTCTACTTCTGTGAAGGGAGGTTTCAGGAGATGGTGAGGAATGGTGAGAAGCAGATTTTAAAAACCTGGTCTAATTTTTTAACTACATAAAGAGCAAATTGATGTAATTAAAATAAACATCTGCAATTTTCCTTCATCTTAGCCAACCAGTTGTTCTGTTATACTGATTCTAGTTCTTTGGTTTTAGTAAAATTTATCCCTTCCCCTATATTTAGGTCCACTTGCTAAGGTTCAGTTATCCTTATCTCTCTGTGGTTTATTCCAGTAGACCCTTTTATTCCTGTCCCCCAACCCAGTTTTTCCCTGATTCAAATTTATGTTTTTAATATCTTGCAAAGTTAATCTCCAAAAACAATTCTTATCTTTATTCAATTGCTCCTTAACATTTCACATTTCATTCTGTATTGAGATTGTTTGCAATTGTTGTGTTCACCTTATCTTTCACCAATCAAGGCTAAACCTATGGATATTGTATGTGGGATTAGATAAGTTAGAGGAAGGATGTTGGTAGTGCAGAAATTCATATAAAAGACATACCCACTGATTATAGGCAGCATCTTAAAGCATCAGGTCAAGTGAGGTGGGACCCTTGAGGAAAAGCACCACTGTATTGTAGACTATCTCTGCTTGACTTCAAGCTCACAATATAACCATGCTAATTCCGGAGAGGCCTCAAGTACTAGTAATGGAGTAAGAATAAGAATCTTGGATTTTACTTCCAACTTCTTTTTGAATTAACTACAAGGGACCAGGAGATGAAAAGATTCATTAATTAATTCCCTTATCTAACAAATGTCTGCTGAGTTTCTATCTCCTTATTCCAGGGATCCTGTTAGCACTTAATAGGCTTTTAATGAAGGTAAAGCTTTGTCCAGATTCTTCATTTGAAAAAATCAGTAAGTGAACTGATTAAGATCATATAAACACTAAAATATTTTTTACTTATAGAGAACAGATGAAGTTCCCTTATTTCTCTAGAATGGGACTACTATGACATATGATGACTTCTCTTTCTAGAACCCCATCCTGACCTTTTAACTCCTGTCCAACTTATAGATTTCATTTCAAATGTTATTTACTCAGGGAGGTCTTTCCTGATTTTTCTGAAATTAGATCTAGCCTCCATAATAAACTTCATAGCATCCTACTTTCCCCTTATAGCACTCCTCAGAATGTTTAATTATATAATTAACTCACAGTTTCCTGATGAGACTAACTACACAATACCTTCAGTTTTACTCAGTGCTTCACTGAATACCTGGAACAAGGAGGTTCTCAGTGTATATTTTTAAGGTGAATGAATTAATGAGTGAATCCTTTCATTTCTCCACCTCTTAATGATTCTTGTGAAAAGAGATTGACAGTAAAACCCAAGATTCTTATTTCTAGTTTGTTACTGGTATTCTCTCTGGAGTCACCATAGTGCTATTGTGAAGCTTAAAGTAAAGCATAGAGAGTCTAAAATATACTGTTCAAGAGTCTTGCTGGGGGTGACCTGATTTACTGAGGCCCTTCACTAGATAATAAAGAGCCCAGTGTTCCTTTTATATGGCTTTTTGCAAGGCCGGCATCCTGCTTCCAGCCTTACTGTTCTGAACCCAGAGATCTCTAAGTTTAGTCTTGATCTATAAAAGGTAAGGTGAACACAAAGATTACAAACATCTGAATGTAGAATAGAACATAATATATTATTCAGCAATAGAATATTATTCAGGTACTCAAAGAAACTCTCCATGGGATATAAATTTTATTTTTAAAAATAACTAGAGGGTAAAAATGTTGGCCAAACTGATGATGACTGATATTTGCTACCTTCTTCCCCCTGTTCCCCACCCCAAGCAATAAAGTTTGCCCCAATTTTGTTTGATGCTCTTGCATGAGCCATCAGAACGCAGTCCACATATCTTTCTATCTTCAGCATGGAATCATAGCATTCTATATTTGTGGAAGAGTGTGTGTACATGGCTTGCTCAGGCAATAGAAAGATAATGTAAAATCTTAAGTGGTTTCAGCTGTGATTCTCGGCAAAACTCAAGGCCCTGGGTAATAGAGCAGTGAATAATGCAGATGAGGTCCTTAATCTTATGGAGCTTCCATTACCATTAGGCAGGGAGAGAAAAACAATAAACAAAGTAGATCAATGAATAGCTAGGATAATTTCTCAGAGTCTGATGTGTGCTGTGAAGAAAACAAAGTAGGGTGCTGTGATGGAGGGGGCTGAGGGCTGGTGGATGCTGCTTTAGATCGGGCAGACAAAGGGGTCATTCCTTGTAGGGGGACATGTGAACCTCCACTCTTTTCTCCTACGGTGGTGATTCTCAACTAGGAATAATTTTGCCCCACCCTGGAACATTTGACAGTATTTGGAGTTACCTTCGGTTGGGACAGTAGGGGGTGTTTGCTACTGTTATCTAGTAAGTAGAGGCCAGGGATGCTGCTAAATAGTCTAAAATGCACAGGACAATCCCCAACAAGCAATTATTCTGCTGAGAATATCAGTAGTACCAGTTGAAAAACATTCATAAATTCTGATCACAATGCTGAGGTTAATTTCTTAAAGTAGTGGATTATATCACATTAATCTGTTATGAATCCCCATGTCTCCCAGACTTCCCATTCTCCCTTATCTCTATTTTACTTCCTTTAGTGTTTATACTCCAGTCTCAGGGCTTTATGCTGGCTGATTCCCCTGCCTGGAATGTTCATCCTTCAGACATCAGAATGACTATTTTCTCGTCTCTATCAAATCTTTGCATACATGTCACCCTTCCAATGGCCAAAATTGTAATCCTCTACTTCTGATTGCCTTCCCCTGACTTTGTTTCCATAGCACTTATCGACTTCTAACATATAAGAGGAGTAAGTGTAGAGGCCTGAAAAGTGAATGTGCCTGGTGTGCTTGAAGGACAATCAAAAGACTGGTAGCTGGAATACAGTGAATGAGAGGAGAGCAATGCAACGTGAGTCAGAGAAATTGTCATGGTTAGTTCATGTAAGGTCCTAGAGAACACAGCAGTGTCTGTGTAATTTGTGAAGGAAGAATTGGGGGTCATGTTTAAGATAGGATTTATATATTTTTTCCTAAGTTTGTTCATTTTTATATTCAACTTTGGTAATAAAATCTTAAGTGATTTCAGCTGTGATTCTGGACAAAACTCAAAGCCCTGGATAATAGAGCAGTGAGTAATCCAGATGAGGTCCTTCATCTTCTGGAGCTTTCATTACCATTAGGCAGGGAGAGAAAATCAATGATCAAATCATGAATGACTCAAATGACTGCTTAGTTTTTATGTTTTGCACTCAAAGCTTTTCTCCATGTGCTTGCAATAAAATCACCATCCACATTGTAAAAACCTATGAAATGTTCAAAGGTCCAAGTACCCCTAAATATTTGAACACTGACCCATTTTTAAAATGTTCACCATTGTTTTAGCCATTATTTCAGAGGCTGCTATTAAAAAGTAAATATGTTATCTAGAATATATAACATATACTAGTAATTTTACTAAAAATTGTTATACCATCAGCAATTGATTAAATTGTCTCTTAAAGAAAGACAGAATGAATAAAGGTAGAAAAGAAGTCTTCTGAATGGAGGTATAATAAGAGAGGTTGAAAATGTCAAGCAAGGGAGGAAAACTAAAATTTTCTGATCATCTAATAGGCAACAAGTATTTTGCTAAGTAGTTTCATATACTCTCATTTAAACATTGAAAACTACTCATTTCATTTTAACAATGAAGAAATTAAGTTTCAGAGGGATGAATTAACTTGCTTACTTGTGAAACTATTAAGAAGTCTTGTTGCAATTTGAATTAAAATATTTTGGGGCCCAATACTATATTAGTGTACTCAGGTTGTTATAACAAAATACGCTAACTGTGGAACTTATACAGGTATTTATTTCTCATAGTTCTGGAACTAGGAAATCCAATATCAAGACATCAACTAATTTAGTTCCTGATGAAGACCCTGTCCTGGCTTAGAGTTGGCCATCTTTTTTGCTGTGTCCTCATATGGTGTATATATATATATCTGTGTCTCTTCTTATAATGGAACTACATCCATTATGAGGTTTCTATACTCCTGACCCAATTATCTCCCAGATGCTCCATTTCCACATACTATATCACATTGTGGGTTGGGGCATTAACACATGAATTTGGGGCACACACAGATCAGTCCATAGCAAATGCCAATATTGTTTCTATGATATTAAGCTGCCTTTCTACTAAAAAGAAAACACATGTCTACTATATTTTGGCAAAAGTAGGCCCTCAATGAATTAGTCACCTGTGAGTTTAGGCCTAGATTCATTTCCTTTCATTAAGTCAGTCTTAAAGTCGTTAATGCTGAGAGAGTTTCTTTAACATCCATGAAAGAAGTTTTGATAGAGACTGGCTGAATAAATGAGTTCTTTTTTTCTCTCTCAGTACTCTGAAAAGTCAAAGTTTATCCTAATGCAACTTTCTGCCTTGCTAGTTGTAAAGGGAATATCCTAATGCCAAACCCCAGTATTTGGATTTTTGATACAACTCTTCTGTCTGGTAATAAAAGCCAAGATTTGTATTCACTAGAGAAATTCAACATCAAATGGACAAAGGGGTATTCGCTATTAAATAAAGACTGTGTTGGTTGCAATATTCAGCTCTTCCACACAAAGATACAGATAATAATTTATATTTTTGAAATATTAAAGAAGAAATAATCATATAAAAAGTTTTACTTTTTGATTTTTTTAAAAGAAAAGAAAGGTTCATTTATCTCCCCAAATTTCCTTTGTTTGGAGGGCTTAGATTTTTCCATTAACTTTATTTCAACTATTAAACAACAACAAAAAAACCCTACCAAATTCTTTCTGTTGAGATGTGTAAAGTTTACCTATCAACATAGATTACATGAAGTGGCTGTTTGCTTACAGTTGCAATGTATTTACCCAGAAATGCTTGCAGTTTATGACAGCATAATTTAATAGAGAAACACATTTAGAATAAGTTTAAGGAAACATCCCCTCCCTAAATATTCTGTTTTGTTCCTTGTCAGGGCATCTGGAATCCAACTTAAATTGCTATTATCTTGTCTATGGATATGCTAAGTCAATTTATAAAAGTTTTTTTCCCCCTGTAAAATCAAAACAATTTATATTGGGTAACATTCTGACTCCCTCATCAAAAATCAAAATTTCTGCAGACCTTGAATGGGATATTAGTACACAGAATCCAATTGCTTATAAGTATGTTTGAGAATTTTGTCTTCTTGTCTTGCGAAAATTAGAATTAGAAGTCTGCATATGTGCCCGAATGTGTGGTCACTCAGAATTGCTGGAGTTAATGCATTGTTGGAAAGAGCTGTCTTTGTTTTTGTACCAATTTTAATTGGCTATTTGAGCAGAAACGTACTTTGAGTTATTTTTAGTCCTATACAATGGATTTAGAATTCAGTAGATTTACTTTTCAGCAATACAAAGAACAAGTCTGTTTTATTTTTGGCAAGTAGAGGGTGCAACACTCTATTTTTAACCTCACTGGTTCATAAAATTGATGCATGGCACTAGCTTAAGAAGCAACCAGTCACAGAATCACAGTCTATGAAAACATCCTCCAAGAGCACACTCCACCTTCATAAGAAATCACCACAACACAGCACTGGTAAAATTACAGCTTGGGAAGTTTACACATTATTAAATCTGGGAGGAGTCAGATCCCTTCTTTGGGGGAATGGCTTTTGTCTTCTGGTTAATATCTGTATTTCTTTGCATGAGACAGATGGCCACTCACGTGGGGGTTGCAGTTTATGCCTATCAGATAGGTTTAGACAGGTGTGGGTTCCAGTTAAAGATTGTCACTCTGCAGGATATTTTTCAGAACTTTATATAATTCTCTGTAATTAAAAAAATAATAAAATGATTTGTCAGAGCAGATTCTCCCTCAACTGTTCTAATTCAACGTGCTCTAGTATTTTGTTGAGAATTTTTGCATCTATGTCCATCAAAGATATCGACTTGTAATTCCCACCTACCCACTTTTTTCATAGAGCCCTTTTCTGGTTTTGGTATCATAATGCTGGCTTTGTAGAATGAGTTTGAAGATGTTTCTTTCTTTGCAATTTTTGGGAACAGTTTGAGAAGGATACATATTAATTCTTCAACTCTTTGGTAGAATTCATCTCTGCAGCCCACTGGTCCTGGACTCTTGTTTATTGGGAGATTATATATATATATATATATATATATATATATATATATATATATACTAGAGGCCTGGTGCACAAAAATTTGTGTACCCCAGGGGGGTCCCTCAGCTCTGCCTGTGCCCTCTCACAGTCTGGGAACCCTCGGGGGATGTCCACCTGCAGGCTTAGGCCTGCTCTCCAGGGGATTGGGCCTAAGCTGGCAGTCAGACATCACTCTGGCAGCCCAGGAGCCCTTGAGAGATGTCCACTTGCCAGCAGGGAGCAAGTCTAAGCTGCAGTAGGACATCTTTAGTACTTCTTAAGAGGTGGGAGAGGCTCCCACCACCACCGCTGTACTGGCAGCCATCAGCCTGGCTTCTGGCTGAGCAGAGCTCCCCTTGTGGGAGTGCACTGACCACCAGGGGCAGCTCCTGTATTGAGCGTTTGCCCCGTGATGGTCATGTATGTCATAGTGACCAGTCATTCCCAGTTGTTCTGCTGTTAGGGTCAATTTGCATATTATCTTTTTATTATATAGGATAGAGGCCTGGTGCATGGGTGGGGGCTAGTTAGTTTGCCCTGAGGGTGTCGCGTATCAGTGTGGGGGTCCCACTGGGATTCCTGGCCAGGCTGGGTGAGGGGCTGAGGGCCATTTTCAGGCTGGCCACATCTCCTTCAGGGAAAGGTGTCCTGCTGGGGTGCCTGGCCAACCTGGGTGAGGGACTAATGGCTGTTTCAGGCTGGCCTAGCCCCCAAACAGGGATCCTCACCTCATGAGGATGGGGCTATCCTGGGTGAGGGGCTGATGGCTGTTTCCAGGCTGGCCACAGCTCCCAGTGACCCAAGCTCTCAGCGAGGCTGGCTGGAAGCAGGTATCTAGGGTTTATTTATCTTCTATAATTGTTGCCTTGAGTGGAGGCCATAGCCGGCCTAGTCAGGCAGCTTCCTCCATTACCGGGGCAATGAAGCCTCCTGTTTGCTCTAGCTCTGTGGCTGCTGGCCACCATCTTGGTTGGGTTAATTTGCATATAGTCACTCTGATTGGCTGGCGGGCGTGGCTTGGGATATAGCAGAGTGAAGCAATTAGCATATTACTTTTTTATTAGATTAGATATATATATATTACTGCTTCAATTTCATTGCTAGTAATTGGTCTCTATATTTTCCATTTCTTTCTGGTTTAGTTTTGGATGTTTGTTTCTAGAAATTTATTCATTTTTTCTATATTGTCTTATTTGTTGGCATATAATTGTTCACAGTATTCTTTAATGATCCTTTGTATTTCTGTGGTGTCAGTTGTAATCTTTCCTCTTTAATTTCTGATCTTACATGGGTTCTCTTTTTTTTTTTCTTGATGAGTAAGTGTTCCATTCTTTATATTTGCATTTTTGACATTGAATATTGAAGATTAAGTATTGTGTTAGAGTCAAATAAAAAATGTCATACTCAAGGCAATAAAACTAAAATGAGGAACTTGGTATCAATTATTTTACAGAACATTTAAAATCATGGTAGAACAGTGAACTCAACTTGATTACTACATCCATCATGACTCTTTCTGAATAGAGCATTAGCTAAACGAGGAATAATTTAATGGAAAATCTGTACTTTCAGAATGGTGACATCTATGGAACCTGTATGTGCCATAATTTGCAAAGTACTTACAACTGTGTGGTATATCTTCTGACAAGGTATAATTTCAAATCATACATTCTATTACTTAATTAACAGCACTTTTTACTTACCAGCTTCTTTACAAAGCATGTGACTAATATAATAAAACTAGGGTCCCAGTGCACGAAATTCATGCACGGGGGGAGGGTAGGGGTCCCTCAGCCCAGCCTGCCTCCACTCAGAGTCCAGAACCCCTCAGTGGATGTCCTGTGATGGCCCCAGTCTGGCAGGCACCTTTGTGTGTACCTGTGTGTAAGTGTCGACACTGGGGGCCTGCCCCCAGCCACATCTGAGGTCCCCAGTAGTCAGGACCAGGGCACTTTTCTCCAGCTCCCGGATTCCCCGTGAGGGGACTCGGGGAGCCTGGCCTTGGGCAGGCAGCTAGGCGAGCACCCGGGGGGCCTCTCTCTGCCGGCCCGGGGCACCTGTTTCTCCGGCTTCCTGGGCAGGCGGCAAGGCAGGCAAGCGGGGGGGGGGGGG